>PVJA010015135.1:0-34997 GCA_004027025.1 Myocastor coypus | reverse complement strand
TCGTGCGCCACCACGCCCGGCTTTATTTCATATTTTGAAACACAATTTTGCTAAGTCTCCATGTCTCCCAAGCTGAGCTCCAACAGGACCCTCCTGCCTCAGCCTCCCAGCATGCTCAGACTCAAACTTTCAAAACACTACTCTGCCAGCAGACCAAGCACAGCTGCAGAAACACATGTGGGCTACAACCCTCCACTTGGATCCTGCAAAGTAGGACTAGTATTCCTACTTTCTGATGGGTACCAGGACCACAGGACCAGAAAGGAGAAGTGACTGGTTGAAGGCCACAGAGCTAGGAAGAAAGCAGGTGATGTCGGCAATAATCTGTGTGACTCCAAAATGGCACCCCTCAATCTCACCTCTGCTGCTAGAGAAAATCTCGTGGTTCACTGATCTCCTGGGCTGTAAGAACGAAGGGCGACTCCCTCCTTGTCCACCTCTGAAGTCCAGCAACCCAGTTCACACAGTAAGCTCAGGACAAAGGACAAAGCAGCTCCTTCCCCCATCCTAAAGTACCTGAAAGGGGCCACCTATGGGTGACAATTGAACGATTGTCACGAATTCTTTACAATTGTGTTGAGGGTGGTTTTTAAAAAGCCAGGTAGGGTGGTCTGTGTTCCTCCTCTGAGCCATGTGTCTGTCAGCCATTCAGATAGGAAACCTCCTGCCTTAGGGGCTGACCTGAGCCTCTCTCTCCGATTCTCAGTAACCACTACAGAGCAAAGCTCCCTCAGCGAACTCTGCAGGACTTAGCAGTAGACACTGGTAAGTGAGCAGTCTTGAAATAAATGCCATATTCAGAAACAGGCTAGAATTAGTAACATCTGGACAAACCTGGCACTACCAGGGCAACGTGGAGGTTCTGGCTTCAAGGAAGAGAAAAGTGAACACCTAGAACCTGGTAGGAGTAGACAGTAGAGAGTGGGCATTGCGTGCAAATCCCAATACCTGGGATTGCTGTGAGTTCAAGGTCAGCCTGGGGCAAGTTCAGGGGCCAGACTGAACCAGATAATAAGATCCTCTTTCCAAAACAAAGGAGCTACGGAGCTAGCTCCATGGTCTAAGTGCCTGACTAGCAAGTGCAAGGACCCCAGTCTGATCCCCAGTACCATGCCATGCCAGCCCTACACTGACCTGGCCATCAAAACCAGCTGTGTTAAGCCAGGTGTGGTGGCGCACACCTGTAATTCCAGCACTCCGGAGGCTGAGGCAGGAGGATCCGTGCGAGTTTGAGACCAGCCTGGGCTACAAAAGTGAGCTCAAGGCCAGTCTGAACTGCATAGTGAGACCCTGTCTCAAAGAGATGAAAAAAAAAAAAAAAAAAAACAGCTGTGGTGGTGCACATATATAATCTAAGTGCTGGGGAGGGTGAGACAGGAAGAGTACCATGAGTCCAAGCTGTGTAGTGAGATCCTGTACCAAATAAATAAATAAAAGATTTTCTTTTAAAAAGAGTAGTTGGCAGGGTTCAACACCAACAAGTGTTCTTTCAGAATTAGCCACTTGCTTTAGGAGTTGTTGATGTTAGATCGCCTACCTTAGCCACATCGAAAACCTCAGTCCCCAGGGAAATTTGCTGCTCCTTCCTGGAGAATGTGGGAGTAACACAGGGTTTGGGTAGCAGCAGTTTCAGCTCTGTGTTTGTAAACAACTTCATCCATACTGATTGACCCTAGAGATGTTCTTAGAACCCATGGCTCAGCATCCCCATTCCATCTGTTTTTGATCATATGAAAGTAGACACCCCAAATCCCAACACTCTGGAGGCTGAGGCAGGAAGATCTCCAGCTGAGTCCAACATGAGTGAGTTCAAGGCCAGGCCAAACAAAAATAGAAATATATACTCATTTGGGGCAGCCATCCGGCTCCTTTAGGAGCTAGAAAAACCCTGCTAATGCTATAGTAAAAAGCATCAAGTCCTATGTTAATTTCCTCAATTACCAGAATAAAGGGAGGGAATAAACAGCCTCCTACCCTTTCTCATCTTGGTGGCTTCTTTCTGAAGAAACAAACACATGGCTTCATTACCAACAAGCCTGGAATAAATTAATAGGAGCTGAAATCCGTGAAATTAGATTCACTTTTTTAATTAGCAGGAGGGTTCCCAGATACCCAGCCGTCTTTATCAAGAGCTTTCTCCCAGTCAGAAAGGGGAGAGCCGGACCTGATCCTCCAAAATGAAGCCCTCCCCTCTTGCAGTCTACAAAGGACTCACTGATTGAAGTGGAAATACGAATTTCCTTTGGCCACCTGGAAGATAGATCATTTTGAAGCTGTGAATCTGGAGTAAATTCCTCATTAATTCCACCCTGTAGTGGAGAGATTGTGTGATAGAGCAATTTTCATTTTCAAAGGAACTGTCCGTTTTGCTAATAACACCCTCCGATTAGTAGTCATCCTCCTCTGTAGAGTTCAGAGGGACATTGAGACTTTTTGTCTTTAATTCCCCAGGATCCCAGTGAGAGGGGACAGGGTTCAGGAGAGAAAGTGACTGCCTCCTAGATATCCAAGGGTGGGAGGCTAAGGTCAGACCAGGGAGCAAGGGGCCAAGCAAGAGGAGTAAATCACCCAAATGCCCTAGTAGGTCAGTGGAAACCCCAGGGGCCCTGAATCTTATTTTATTCCTTACCTCCAGCCACCCAGCCTCCCTAATTATTTCTGAAGAGTCTGCCACTGTCAGATCCATAGGGCTTGAAACAAGGACTCTGGAGGCTTGACCTTGCCTCATTTAATAGCTCACTAGTGACTTTAAAAAGCAAAGTTTGCCCACTAAAAGAGTGGGCTTCTCCTACACGGAAGTAGCTAGGTGCGCACCTCCAGCGAATCCCTCATGCATCCATCTCATCAGCTCTTAGGCAGATTGCTTTTCTTTTATATACTTAGTACAGGGTCTACAGAGTCTCACTATGCAGATCCAACCCATAGTGATCCTCCTGTTTTGAGTTTCCCAAGCGCTGAGATTACAGGCATGTGCCACCACACCCAGTCTCAATCACCGTCTCAGAACACCCAGGGGTGGGGCTGGCACTGCATGCAGGGAACAAATCTGTCCACAGGCACTTTTGTCTGCTAAGGTATCCAGCCGGCCCAGCTCTTAGATTTTTTTTTTTTTTTTTTTTTTTTTTTTTTTTTTTTTTTTTTTTTTTTTTTTTTTTTTTTTTTTTTTTTTTTTTTTTTTTGTCTTTCTGAGACAGGGTCTTGCTATGCAGTTCAGGCTGGCCTGGAGCTCATCTTTGTAGCCCAGGCTGGTCTCGAACTCCCACTGATGCTCCTGCCTGCATCACCTTCCCAAGTGCTGGGATGACAGACATGTGCCACCATGCCCAGCTTTCTTAGACAGATTTTTATGGAGCACGTATGCTGCCAGACACTGTCCTGCATGCTAGAGATACAGAAATGTATAAAACAGAGTGGGGAAAAATTCCTTGGCATCGTAGGAATTATACTACTGAGAAAGACAATGCACAAGTGAAAAAAAAAATATATCAATTATGTTCAGTGGCAGCAGATGAAAAGGAGATAATAAGCCAAGGAGGTGGGAGAGAGGATGTTGGGGTACATGAAGGACTGGGTTTGTCACTGGGGTGGCCCCAGAGCAGTGTATAGAAAGATCACTATGGCTGTGGGTGGGACATGGGACCACACATGTCTTTCAGTTTCTTTCAAAGTAAGGGCCGGCAGTATAGCCCAGTGGACTAAGCCCTTGCTTAGGGAAGCTCAGGGGCCAGGGTTCAGTTCCTGGCCCCACCCACCGCGCTAGCCCTGCTCTGAGAGCGCTGAGCTGGTGATGGAGGATGTTGTCCAGGCGCGGTGGTGCGTGCTTATAATCCCAGTACTTGGGAGGCAGGAAACAGGAAGATCACTATGAGTCAATAGTGAGACCCTGTACAAAAATAAGAAAGAAAAGACAAAGTAAACTCAAACTTCTCTGCCTCTGCTTGTGCATTTGGATAAGCTTTGTTTGAGGGGTTCAGGAATTAAAATTAATTAATTGAGGTATGTGCCGAGTTAAATGGGGTTTCCTGCCAAAATCCACTGCAGCCCAGAATCTCAGAATGTAACTTTATTTGAAAATGGTGTCTTAGCAAATATGATGTGTCGCACAGGCCAAAATATGTTCTGAGGATAAGAACTAATGCCTTTCTAAGAAGAGCCATAGAGAAGACACAGAGGGCACACACAGGGATATTGGGGTGATCTATTGATAAGCTAGGAGTTGCCATGACCACAGACAACCCAAGGGTTGCCATGCCCACAGAAGGAAGGAGAGGAGAAAGTTGTGGGACAGACATACCTCATAATCACCAGAAGGGCCTGACCCTGGTGGCACCTGGCTGTTGGACATCTGGCCTTCTGACAGGCCATGAGAGAATAAGTTGTTACTGTTTTCCAGTCACATACCTTGTAGTAATTTGTTTAACACCCTTAGGAAAACAAAACATTCAGTTTCCAAGGGGTGGTGTTACTATAAAGAATGCATAAGCCGGGCGTGGTGGTGCACGCCTGTAATCCCAGCACTCGGGAGGCTGAGGCAGGAGGATCGGTGTGAGTTCGAGACCAGCCTGGGCTACAAAAGTGAGCTCAAGGCCAGCCTGAACTGCATACTGAGACCCTGTCTCAAAAAGACAAAAAAAAAAAAAAAAAAGAATGCATAAAATGTAGACAGGCTTTGGAATTAGATGATGGGTACACACTGGAAGAATTAGGTAATGGCAATGTTAAAGTAAATGGTAGGAAAAGTCTAGATTGTTTTAAAAAGACTGTTGGTAGAAATAGACATTAGATATTAAATTGCCTTGGACATTAAAGTACGTCTAAGACCAAACCTGATGGCACACCCCCTGTCATCCCAGCACTTGGCAGACTGAGGCAGGAGGATCACTATAAGTTCAAGGCCAGCCTGAACTGCATAGTAAAGCCTGTCTCAAAAAGACAGACAGGAAGGAAGGAAGGAAGGAAGGAAGGAAGGAAGGAAGGAAGGAAGGAAGGAAGGAAGGAAGGAGAAAAAAAAGTGAAGAGCAAGGTAGAGAAAGCATCTGCCATCTTAGAGAAAGCATATATCATGAGCAGAATATTGGTTGAAACATGAACATTTACCAGACAGAGTGACACACCTCTGCAATCCCAGCCCTTAGGAGGCTGAGGCCAGCCTGGGCTCAATAGTGAGTTAAGAGCCTGGTGTGGTGGTGCACACCTATAATCCCAGCACTTGGCTACAAAAGTGAGCTCAAGGCCAGCCTGAACTGCATAGCAAGACTCTATCTCAAAAGCAAACAAACAAACCAAAAAAAAAAAAAAAAAAATTGAGTTAAGGCCAGCATGGGCTATATACTAAGACCCTGAGTCAAAAAAATAAATGAATAACTAAAATCATTGATCATTAATGCCTTTGGTGATGTCTCAGGTGGAAATGAGAGCACACTATCACTGAAGCTGGGAAGATGGGGAGATAGCTCAATAGAATAAGTGTGTGCCTGGCAAGCGCAAGGGTCTGAGTTCAATCCCCAGTTCCACAAAAAAAAAAAAAGAAAGAAAAGAAAAAAAAGTATTTCAACACTGGAGGAAAAGTGATGCTTTGTGAACACAGGCTGACAGGTTGAGCCGTGTCCAGTGTCAGGGAGAGGCAGAATTTATACAGAATAAACTTGGGTATTTAGCTGAGGAGATTTCCAAAGGAAGTATGAAAGGTGCACCCTGGCTTCTTTCTGCTTGAAGTAAAATGTGAGCTGGAAAAAGAAACTTAGGAGGAGCAACAAGCAAAAGGGAACCAAACCTTGACCATGTGAAAAATTTGAAGTCTATCCATGCTCAACAGAAGGGATGTTCTCGGGGGAGCCCTAGGGTGCAGCTGCACACCCTTCTGCTGGAAACCTCAGATATGAGACACATGGGCCCAAGTGGCCATTCCCACAGAAGCCAGAAAGAAATGGTGCTGTCCAGGTAGGAGCTTGTGGCTAATGACACAAATCCTGATGACCTGATAATGTTGTGCTACCAAAAGTCCTGCCAGCTTAGACCAAAGAAATAGGTCAGAAAAGAAGGAAGGCCTGGGCCCGGCGGGATGGCTCAGTGGTCTAAAGCGCCTGCTTGGGAAACCTTGGGCGGCTTCAGAGACCGCAGTTCGATCCCAGGCACCACATGCTGCGCCAGCCCTGCTGTCAGGGCAGGCTGAGCCGGCCATAAAAAATGAGTGAATAAACAAATGTTCTGAAACAAGAAAAAATAAATAAATAAAAATTAAAAAAAAAAAAAAAAAGAAGGAAGGCCTCCAGAATTCTGTACATGTGTGTGTGTGTATGTGAATCAAACTCAGGACCTTGCACTCGCCAGGCAGATGCTGTGCCACTGAGCTATATCCGAAGCCCCAAGGCTTCCAAAATTCTGAGCTTCTATGGGCAGAGAGCCCACCAGCAGCACTACCCAGCTTTTACTATGAGTTTTGTCTCAAGTAAAAGGAAGAAGGTGAGGTGTGGTGGTGTACACCTCTAATCCCAGTACTCAGGAGGCTTGAGGCAACAAGACTAACATGAATTTGAGGCCAGCCAGGACCACATAGTGAGGCCCTGTCTCAAGAAAAAGAAAGATTGACAAGAACAAAAAGTAATGAAAGTGATGTCTAAATGTCAAGCCCCCCGAGCACTGATTCCTGTCACCCACATGTAAGCCAGAAGCAGAGGACAATCAGACCATGGAGGCCCTATTGATGTAGCTCATTGGATGTAGCTACTTGGGTAGAACTATTGTCAACCAGAGAATGGAAACTTAAAAAAACAAGCATCCTTAACATGTGATGGTGAGACAGGGATAGAGTCCTCCCCTCCAGAATCCCCCTCCTTTAAAACAGGGTAAGCAGAAGGGATGTATAGTCATCATTCCATAGCAATTTTGAAATCTAGCCAGACAAGTGCTACTTGTTATTTCCCTCCACTCTAGGTACAGAGTATTTCTCCATTAGGACCGAGTGTCTGCCTCCTAGAAATGGTTCCCTAATCCATTGGGAATGGCTTGGATCTGGGGCATCCTCCAGAAGTCTCATTGGATCACAGGGTACTGTGGGCCTCGTGAGAGGCAGAACCTGGGGGTGGTCTACAAATGTTTCTCTCCCTCCCTGGCTCTGTCTTTCTTTCCCTGTTTCCTGGACACCATGATGTAAGCAACTTTTCCTCTGCCGGACCCCACTGCCCTCCTGTTTCAGGCCTGGACTGAAAACATCAGCCAAGGTAAACCTCTCATCCTCTAAGCTGTGAGCACTGAGTGTTTCACCCCAGTGATGAGCAAATGTGTAAGACACGCTGGGCTTTAGCATCTTACATACCTTTTCTTGTCACAAACTAATTGATCATATTTGCAACTGGGAAGCTCCTTCATTCTTTCCTGTGGAAAATTGGAAGCCCAGAGATCTCTCTTCATTTGACTATTTCTACTCCATTTCATCCAAGCTAGTGGTATTTTTGCTAGAAACATCCTCTTTAAAATGCTGTGGTGTCGAGCGTGGTGGCGCACGCCTGTAATCCCAGCACTCGGGAGGCTGAGGCAGGAGGATCGGTGTGAGTTCGAGACCAGCCTGGGCTACAAAAGTGAGCTCAAGGCCAGCCTAAACTGCATAGTGAGACCCTGTCTCAAAAAGACCAAAAAAAAAAAAAAAAAAAAAAAAAATGCTGTGGGTTTCCCATGAATTGTGTTAGAAGCACTCCAAGCTCTTAAGAGTTACACTCACTATACTTTCCAAACTCTGTCTCTTTCTGCTTTGGGTAGACATCAGAGCTGTTTTAGAAGCTTGTTTTCCAGGTAGGGAGATTTAAAGATATCCCTTACATCTTCCTGAGGCTACACAGTCTTACAGCCACAGTACTGATCCTTTCTTCATTTTAAGACCATTTCTTATTTTGAGAATCCTTTACTGAATGACCGTCCTGACCTCTGTGTTGCCTCAATTCTGCTTGTAATCTGGCTAGTTCCTTCTTGAGCTCCTCCCTGTCTCTTATAATACCTTCTCCCATAATGCTACAATGGAAACATTTTCCTGGAAATCTCTTTAGCTGGTTCTACAAGTACATTAGCTACATCTTCTCTTCTCCAAATGGCACTAACTGCCCCCCCCACGTCTCGCCAAGTTGCCCTTTCTCGTCTCTCATGACCCTTCCAGCATCCACCAAGTCTCTGGGACTCTTCCAGCTACCAGTCAGAGCCAAAGCCCTGCATATGTTGAGTGTCTACTACAGTAGCACCTCGATTTTCCATTTCCATTCCCATCCACTTCTGCTACAAGAAAAAAAAAAAAATCGACCCCAATTTAGGGGTCTAAAATCAGCAATCTGGGTGGAGCCCAGTTGGGCAGTTTGTCTCTGCAACAGATGGTTTCGGATGATTCATTCATGTGCCTGCAGCCAGCTGGTGCCTGGAGTGGGGGTGGAGGAATGGAGACAGCCACTCCCGCTCAAAGGCCACTTCCGCGGGGTGGGCTGACTGCCTGGCTGTCCAAGGCCTGGCCCACGCTCCCTCTGCAGGCTTCTCTTCCCCTAGTGATTGCCACGGGCCCCTTGAAGACTGAAAGCAGCACTGCAAGGCTCCCCTGAGCCTCAGGCTCAGACCCTGTGCAATGTCCCTTGTCCCTTCTGTGACCCTGTTGGCCAAGCAGTTCACAAGCCAACCCAGCTTGAGTGTAGGAGACAGCTACAGATAAGCAGGAATTCAAGCCTTTTTTATTTCTTTTGGGGGAAGGGGATTGCAGTTCTGGGGACCTAATCCAGGGCCTTGTGCATGCTGAGCAGAGGGTACAGGGCAAAGGTTGTGCAAATCCAGAGGGAAGGTTGTTCCTGCCACAGCTGTTGTCAGTGCAGCTAGTTGAGTAGAAAGTGGGCTGGGAGCACCATGTCCTTCCTCTGCTGTGTTCCTCGGCCACCAGAAAGGACACGGCCCACCAACCCTCAAGGCTGCCCATTGTCCTCGCAGCCAGCTGTCGTGCCTGAAGTAGCCGTGCCTGGGCCCCATCTCCTCACCCCATCCCTCCCACCCCCCCAGGTGACAGCCACCCAGCCCCCTGGTTACCACCTCCACCAGGCTTGTGCCCTGCACCTGCTCTGCACCCCTCTAAGCACTAGCTTAGACCCAGCCTGCCCTCAGCCCCAGACAAATAGTCATTGCCCTTTGACAAGTAGATGGATGATTTCCTCTCAGGAGGGCTTCATAGGGCCGGGGACATGTCCCCTCCAGCTCCAGGGCAGCTCTGAGGCCAATGAGACCACATCTGAGTGCTCCTTCCCTGGCTACCACCACCTCCGCCCCTCCCCAAATTGTCCGTAAATCCTTGAGTAACAAGGAAAGAAATAAGAAAAGGAGGCTGGAGAGAGAGGCACATGCAGAGCCACTCTTGTGCCCCATTGCACGGGCACACAATCCACCACACATACAGGCCACTGACACGTGTTGTGAGCATGTTGCACAGGAAGGCACACACATGCTATGAACATACACCCACACTAATAGCAACACTCAGAGGCAGGCACACGTGCATACTCAGACATACCAGACTTCTGTACAGTCACATCTGGGGAAACGCGTACACACAAGCCCACGGACAAGCATGTCATCTCCCAGGTCCACATGCTTACAGAGGGGTGACATGGAAGCACAGACACACTGCAGGCCAAGCACATGCAGAACCACACATGCAGGCCCCTAGGTCTCCTGATGACAGGAGTTGCAGTATCGTAATGGCCTCCACCTCTGCTGCTCTGCTTTCCCTACGGGGAGGGCTGCCACCCACAACAGATGAGAGTTAGTGGAGGTCTGGGCCATCTCTGCAGGGAGAAGAACATGCCAGAAGGAGCCCTTAGCCAAGCACACACACACACCAAAAAAAAAAAAAAACCAGCATTTTGGAGGCTGAGACGAGGACCAACAGGAGTACCATGCCAGCCTGGGCTACACAGTTCAAGGCCAGAGATCCTGTCTCAAACAAACAAAAAGGCAGGCTGGGACACACTCAGTGGGGCCTGGAATGGAACAGGCCCCAAGAGGAGGATGGGGGTGCACAGCAAGCACAACCAGAGGGCCTGCCAGTTGCAGCCGGGAGCTCCGCACATCCCAAACCTCGAGGCTGCCTCCTGGGGAGACCAGGAGGCTTGGGTGCCCCTCTGCCATTCTGTTGAGACAAGGGCACAGAAAGCCAACCCGGGCTCTTCCTCCCCTACCCTGCATCCTGCTGGGAATCCCAGACTCCGACTTGCTGCCCCAGCAGGTTTCCAGGGAGCAGAGCAAAGGAATCGATGAGGCTGCAAGCATTTACAATCAGTGAGAAAAGCTGCCCCAGGCCTCCCTGACACCAGAAATAAATGATGCTGTGGACAGAAAACCACTCAGATGCGGCAGAATGACCCGCAGAAGAGGGTTTCACCTTGTGGAAAGGCGGCCGCGCTGTCTGTGCAACATGGGGTCAGAGTCCCTGGAGACCCTGCAGCCCAAACCTCAGCCACCGTCAGCCCCCCACCCCTGATCACCCTCAGGGCAGGACCTGGAGCCCAGCCTGCTGCAACATAGCTGCTGGGGGAAGGGGCACTGCCTGGGAACAAATGTGACCTTTTATTTCCCTTCCACTGGGAATCTGGTTTATTTTCCTCCTCATGTGCCCGGAGGCTGCTGGCCTGCTCAAGGAAGAAAAAAACTGGGAACACTGGTTCCTGTCTCAGGCAGGGGCCCCTCCCCCACCACCTGCAGATTCTCCTCACTCCTTCCCGGAATCCCAAGGGTGTTCCCCATGTATCATGAACTAAGCAGGTCGGTTGCTTGCTCTGTGACAGCTGCGCATTTCTTCCTCTTCTGCCAGGCCCTGTGTTTGCCCCACCAGAGCCCCGGGTCACTATGCAGACAGATCTGCCCTCCCCAACTGCACCTGCCCCCTTGTGAGGTGCGCGCAACCTTCCTCCACCAGTGCGGCACTGGGAGGCGGGGAGCGGGGAGGGGAGCTGGAGCAGGATTGTTCCGGTCCTGCTCACTGCCTTTTTTTTTTTGGTGTGTGTGTGTGCTTGGCTAAGGGCTCCTTCTGGCACGTTCTTCTCCCTGCAGAGATGGCCCAGACCTCCACTAACTCTCATCTGTTGTGGGTGGCAGCCCTCCCCGTAGGGAAATGACTTGTGCCATGCTGGCCACCTGTATTAGTTCATTTGATGTCACCATAGCAAAGCAGCAGACGTTGGATGCTTGATAAAGAAAAGAGGTTTATTTAGCTCCCAGTTCTAGAGGCTGGTGGTACTCCAGGGAGGATCTCCTAGCAGAAGGCATTGTGCTGGAACCCACATGACAGGGAGTGACCACAGGAGAGATGGGAAGCTGGGGTGACACAGGATCAGGCTCACTCCTGTAACCCTCTCTCTCAAGAACAAGCTAGGGCTCCGTGAGAACTACCCCATTTCCTTCCAACATTGGCACCCTACTGTCTACCTTATAATGTCTCATTACCTCTTTCCATCACCACATTGAGTACCCAATTTCTACTACAGGAATTCTCAGGGGACAAACTTCATCCAGACTGTGCCACCCATGCCTTCTCTCCTACCTTAGCAACCAGACAGGGGCCTATGGGCACCAGCAAATGAGATGGAGGTAAAAATATGGACCCAGAACTCCAGTGCCCCAGGCAACCTCCATGGGGAAAAGCCTGACCTCCCCTTGCCCTGGGACCAAAAAAGGTAGGAAAGAGGATATTGTCCACCAGATACAGAAATAACTAGCTGCCCCTGGACTCGGGAGATGGATGCTAGTTTGGTATGGGCTTATTAGGCACAGACACCTTCAGGCTACAAGAATCAGGATGATGCCTTACTAATGGCAGAGGCACAACTGGGCATGGTGGCGCATACCTATAATCCCAGCCTCAGGAAGCTGGGGCTGGAGGTTGCCAGGAGTTCAAGGTCAACCTGAACTACATAGTGAGATGCTGTCTCAAAAAAATAAAACATCAAATGAGAGCTTCCACTGGTTGGATGGAAAAGAGTGGGTTTTGTAAGGTGGAAATGGGAGAATATAACTTTAATAACAGGTTATCTCTGGTTACTTTTTTATAAGGGTAAAAGCGCAACAGATTTTCTTACTATATTCATTAGGTAAACTAGAACCTCCTGTTTTTAGGAAAACTAGCCTGTTTTGAGATTCATCTTCTTCCTTAAATTTCTATTCATGTGGCAGTTAGCATGAGTGACTCCATTTTAGTTTGGTCTGGCCTTTTGGGACCTAGTGCAGGAGCTCAGTTCAAAGCAATCGATAGTGTCATGATACTGTCAGGGACCACCATTAGGATGGGGGATGGGACTGTAGCTTAGTGATAGAACATGCTGGATATGTTCAAGGTCCTGGGTTCAAATCCCAACACTAGGAAGAAGGAAACAAAAAAAAAAAAAAGCATATGGCCTGATTGAGGTCTGGGCCTCTGTCTGCTTAGCTTATTAAAAGTGTAATTTATGTTTTCTTCTGGGACAGTCAGGGACTTAAAAGCCACTTTTGCTATAAACTATTTTCACAGGGGCCTAGAGATGCCCAATAAGGAACTTCAAGCAAAACAGTTTGACCTTCAGTTTGTGTCCTTTGTCACTATAAATCTTGGATCAAATTTCTTCCCAGATTTATAACAGGCTTCTGTGTAAGAGCCTATTGATCATTGAGGGAGGGTCTGTCTGTCAAGGAGCTGGCCAGACAGGGTTGACCAGCCCTGAGTATACAGAATTGAATCCCCCTTCAACATAGGAAGCTTGGATGTGGTGGCCCACACCTGTAATCCCAGCACTTGGGAGGCTGAAGCAGGAGGACTGATGTGAGTTCAAGACAGGCCTGGGCTATAAAAGTGAACTCAAGGCCAGCGTGAACTGCATAGCGAGACCCTGTCTCAAAAACACTAAATAAATAAATAAATAAATAAATAAATAAATAAATAAATAAATAAAAGATAAGCTTACAGGGACATCAAGCCATGCCCAGAGGCCTTTAGCCACTGTCTCGAACCTGAGATCGCCTGGATTCCAGGGAAGCTGGAACTGATAGGACCAAGATCCCCACCTACAGAGAATGAAACTGTCCTCAGCCATGAAGATTCCAGAGCCCTGATTCCAGAAGCAGCCAGGGATCAAATGGGCCAAGTGGCCAGCTAGTCCTTGCACACCTCTCACCCTTGGGAGTGGGCAAGTTTGAACCCCTCTATCGGAGTGCACCCCTCCAGCCACCTAGCCTGGAGTCCTTTCCTCTCTCCCTTCTAATGTTCTAGTGAAAACTTCTTTTTTTTTCCCTCCTGTAAATTTGTACTTTAGTTTTAATTTCCATTTCCACTAAAGCAAGGGAACCATGCTAGCTGGGAACACAAAGGTCTTCTGTAACTTTTAGCAACTCCAAAATGAAGTCCAAAAAGACAGGAACAACAGACAGAAGTGATGGCAGTTCCATGCAAAGAGAGCAGGACAGTGTCTTGTTCACTGCCCTTGAGGACATTTATATATGAAGATGAAGGAGCCAGGCACAGTAGTGCACTCCTGTAATCCCAGCACTCAGAAGGCTGAGGCAGGAGGACTGCTGTGAATTTCAGGCTAGCCTGGGCTACATAGTGAGTTCAAGGCCAGCCTGAATTGCATAAGGAGACCTTGTCTCAAAAAGACCAAAAAGGTGGGGGGGGGGGGCAGTGACTGAGGCCTCTTTTCCAGATCTGAAGAGTGGGCCACCTCCAACCCAGAGAGGGAGGTGCAAAGCACTCCTTCCTCTCCACACTCCCTCAGTCATGCAAACAGAGAAAAAGTGGGACTTGACTCATCACTGTCCCCACCTTGGGCACTTTCTCTCTGTAGTTTCCAGTTACGATCTCGTCAACATACACCACCATTCCCCAGGCCTGCCTGACTTTGTACAGCTATAGAAATGAGGGTGTGTGTGTGTGTGTGTGTGTGTGTGTGTGTGTGAACTTAAATCTGACTGTAGCCAGAGATGGGTGTCCTAAAAGGATTACAGAATTCCTCAGGGGGAGAAAACCCACTCTTTTGTTTGAGAAAACACCTTAATGGATCTTTTAATTATGCTGAGGAGGCCCCAGGGCTGCTCTAGATAGGAGGATGAAACAAAAGAGAAAGCTACCTGCGACTGCACTGCCACTGCCTCATAAACTCAGGAATTTGTGGAACTCTCCCTGGAGAAAATCTTGAGAAAGAAAGGGCCCTCTCCAAGACGAACAGCCCCGGGCTAAGGAAAGCTAAGGAAACGGGTGACCTGACTGACTGCTGCTGTACCCCTGCTTTCCCATAATCCACCCCAGTTGTGACACTGGGACATGGGGATCACAGATTTCAACCTCTAGACCTGTGTGCCACTTTTATAAAGCAACCTGTTGGTGTTCTGGTGTGTCCTCAGCCCTGCCCGGGGAGCTGACAATAGGCTGGTGATCAAAGGGTGTCTCACTTTCACTCTGTTTTATGATTTGCAGTTTCCTTACTTCATCAAATCACCAGTAAAATCTGCACCACTTGCTGTTTCTTTGTTCTGCTGAACTTGGGGACAGATGTGATCACAAACTGAGCTCTGCTCCAATATGGAGGTGGGAACTAGCGGAGTGGGCCCCAACTGTGTGATACCTAAAACTGTATGTGTTCCCCTCTAAGGATAGTGCCTTGTGTTAGGCTGTGCTCCCCACCCTTGCCTTATGAAATAATCATTTTCTCATACCCTGAATTGGAAAAAAAAAAAAAAAAAAAAATTTGCAGCCTAGTATTGTCTGCCTTTTTAAAAAAAAATTTTTTTTTTTACAAGTCTTTTTGAAATCACAAGGTCTGACATGAAACCCTACTTCTGAAGGCCACCACTATCAGAAATGCAGAGGCCAGGAAGGAAGACTCTCTCAAAGGCTGTGGCTGTCTTTGTGGCTTTACTCTCTGTGACATCAGAAAGACCAGCACAACCTTTCAATCGACGAAGCCAACCTTTACCAGGCAGCAGATGAAGGCATGGTGGGCACTTGATGTCCTTAGGATTTTCCTCCAATGTGCATCAGACATGGTATGCATGGATTTTAGTTTGATGCTCACAGTCTCAGGCCTTTCATCCTCTTGATCACTCTGAAATGCTCGAGAGTCCTTACTGTGGTCATGATGGGCAAAACCCTTCTGTGATCTTTTCATTCACTATCTTGGCCATCATGTTCGGTGGCCTTTCTCTCACCCTTGCACCTGGGTAGCATCGGTGCCTCCCTGGGCTTCAGTGACTCTGCAGCTTCCCAGACCTCCTTGCTCTCTAGCCACACCCACAGGAAATTCTCCCTCCTGCTCTGTCCTAGGCCTGGGCTTGCTCTACACCAGCTGTCTTAGTCACTTCCTTTGTTGCTAGGACAAAATGTCCAACATCCACAAGTTAAGGAAGAACAGATTTATTCCAGATCATGTGTTAGTTCGTAGACTGCTGGCTCCAAGGCAAGACAGAGCAGCAGAAGGACCAGGCCCAAGAGAGCTGCTCAAAGCATGGCAGACCGGACAGGAAGCAGGGAGCAAAGGGAGACATGAGGAGATGAAGGAGTCCAGGCCACACCCCTAGTAGCCCACCTTCTTGCACCAGGCCTCACCTCCCTCGCTTCCTGGGAAGCTCTATGCATTCAGCTCTCACAGGTGACCTAGTCCACCCATGAGGATAGCACCCACAGGATCCCATGGTTACCAGGTTGGGTCTCAGCATCACCAGTGCTAAGGAGCCTAACCCACCTTCTAAAATAAGTTTGCAAGTTGGTTGTCTCACATCCTGGGAAAAGAATCATTAGGATGGACTAGGAAGAGAGACATAAGAAGGATTGATCAGAGGACACAAATAAAGAACCAAGTGTGGGTGCTCAGAGAAATGAGGTACTGCCTGTCAGGAACTGGGGATATTTTCTATCTTGTGGATGGCAGTAATTTGATGATCTTAGTCTTGTCTAGTGAGTGGAGAGGATGGCCCACCCAAGGTGAGGTAATGCTCTGATTCTATGGGAAATGTTAAAAGATTCACCTGTTTGTAAGTGGCAGAGGACTATCTGGGAGAAAAAGGGGAATAAACAATGCCATTTATAGGTGAAAGAGAGTTGCTCAGGGTTATTATGTTTTGGGAGAAGAGAAAAGAAATAGGGTTGGCAAGATAGCTTAGTGGACTAAGGGCCTGCTTAGGCAAGCACAGGGACCAGTGTTCAATCCCCAGCACGGTGTGTCACACCAGCTCCACCACTGGGTGTGCTGAGCTGACTACCAAGTCTAGGAGTGGTGGCCCACACCTGTAATCCCAGCGCTGCATAGGCTGAAAACAGGAGGATCACTATGAGTCCAAGGTTCATAGTGAGAACCTGTACCATACACATTTAAAAAAAAAAAACAAATATCTTTAAATAATAACCAAAAACTATACTAGAAATTTTGATTAGAATCTTGTAAAACCAAACAATACAGTTTATCTTTGGGACCAGAGAGATAGCTTAGCAGACTAAGCACCTGCTTAGGCAATGCAAGGGCCCAGGTTTGATCCCCGGGGCTAGCACTGTGGACTTGGTCTGAGAGGAGTTCCAAAGAAAATAACTGCTGAGTTAGGGACTCAAGAGAGACTTGCAGCTGTGAGGCAGAGGCCAGAAAGCAGGCCAGTGAAGGGCCTTGAATCCTACGCTGCCACCAAAAAAAAGAGAAACTTCTGTGGCCCCGACTTCTGCACGGATCTGTTTCAGAGTCCCCACTCAGGCAGGCATGGAGAGTGCGGCCAGGCTCCTCGGGGTGACCATAGAGGTATTTTCTTGTCAACTTGGAGTGACAAGGTAGCAGACAGAAGCAAAGAATAGCTGAAGCTGTTGCAGGAACAGGTCTCCTTTGAAACATCACGAAATGAAAAACAAAATCTTCTTAACCCAGTGCCCACTCCTGGTGGAGCAGAGCATTTCCCAGGAATGACTCTCAAATTAACCAAACCATAATTAGGATTACTAAATGAATGGTCAGAATTCCATCGAGCAAATATTCACTCAGGTGAAACCTCCTCGATTCAATAGCTCTTGCAATTAATTTTGTCTAAAGTTTTGAATGTCTACTGACTAATCTGCCTTGTTGAGGGGGATTTGCAGAGCGCTTGCCAAGTAGTTTAAAAAAGAGTGAGATTATCTTCGCCTGGAAGCCCTTTGGGGACATCAGCAAAAACAGTGAGGTGTCCAAAGCGGCACCCTTGGGCTGCCCACTGGCTGGCCCACTCCTGAAGGGGTCCCTCGTGCAGGGGGAGCCTTCTCAGCAGCAAAACTGAGGGTTCTGTCTACAGGAAGTGCATGGATGTTGTGCCCCAGGGATTGTAGTGTTCATCTATTTATTTAGATTAGCACATGTTTATGACATGTGACGGACACACTCATGGAGAGTCACTGCACGTGTGTGCTGCGTCTTGGTCCCATGTCTTCTCTTTCCTCTCCCCTCCTTCCCCTCTCACTCTATCCCCAGATCCCCTCCTCATCTGCAAAAGGTCCACCTCCATATTTTTGTCGCCTATCTTTTCTTTTGCCCTTTAGATAATTTATACTTTCCAGCAGGAAAATAGTGGCACACGCCTCTGACTCGGGAGGCTGAGGCAGGAGGATTGCTGTGAGTCTGAGGCCAACCTGAACTACATAGTGATCCTGTCTCTAAAGAACAAAAGCAGCTGGGCGTGTTGGTGCACGCCTGTAATCCCAGCACTCGGGAGGCTGAGGCAGGAGGATCGGTGCAAGTTCGAGACCAGCCTGGGCTACAAAAATGAGCTCAAGGCCATCCTGAACTGCATAGTGAGACCCTGTCTCAAAAAGACAAAAAAAAAAAAAAAAAAAAAGAACAAAAGCTATCTTATACTTTAGATGTCTCATACAGTAGAATGCATGTGCTAATTAACCTTCTGCATCTGGTTTATCTCCCTTAGCATTATGATCTCAAGGTGCATTGTTTTCCCGTAAATGACACACATTTATCTTTCTTTATGGCAGAGTAGTACTCCATTGTGTAGAGATGTTTTAATCCACTCATCTGTTATTAATGGGCTGTTTGGGAGAGGAGCCCAGGATGAGGCCTGGCCCAGGACAAGAGAACAGTTCCAGTGGTCACTGCTTCAGGGCTTCTTCCAGAAGCCAGCTGGGCTTTCCTGTTCCCTCTGAGGATCTGGCAGAGGGCTGGGGTGTGGCTCAGTGGGGCAGCACTTGCCTGGCATGAAAGGCCTCAGATTCCATCCCCAGGGCCACAGAACAATGAAGACAATGGCAGAGGGGAGACCCTGACGGCAACTCCCACCAACCGCAAGAAAGACCAACTTCCTGGAGGAAGACCTTTAGGCTGCAGTCCTCTGTGGGGGGCTCTATGAACCAGAAACCTGGCTGGGTGGCAGGTGGCTTTCCTACATGCTTCTGGGAAAGGGACAAACTGTACCCATTACTTCCTCTGTTGGTTTTCTCCCTCCCACTCTGTGCTGCCCAGGGAGAGCAGGTACCACTCAGCCCGGGCCTCAACCTGAGCCTGCGGCCTTCAGTGCCAGTTGACCACACGCATTCCCCAGCACAGTTAGTACGCTCGTCCAAGGTGAAGAGGAAAAGCGCACCTGGGGTAATGATGAGTCCTAGGGAGAGGCCACGCGCCAGAGAGCGCACCCAAACCCCGACAAGCGGGGCGTGCGAGGAGAGCTCGCAGTGTTGGAGGATGGGAGCAGTGGTTTGGAGACAACTGTGGGAGTAGTTGAACTTCGTCATCACCAGGAGGGGGCGCCAAAGAGCAAGAACCCAAAGTAGTGAGTTGGGTTTTTTTGCTTTGTCTTGATTTTTTTGTTTGCTTTTTTCCTTCGGTCCAGGTATGGAACCCAGCGCCTCACACATACTAAGCAAGGACTTTACCACTGAGTTGCAGTCCCAGCTCTTTTATTTTGACAAAGAGTCCTGCTAAGTGGCCCAGGCTGGCATTAAATTTGTGGTCTTTTTGCTTCAACCCCTCAAGTAACTGAGATTATAGATGCGTACGCCATTGTGCCCAACGGCACTGGCTTTTTTTTTGAAGGCTGACATCTGTGTCACTTTGAAAATACTGAAGAAGGTTTGAACCCTTTGGAAGGATTGGGCTTTCCAATTCTGCCATCGGTGAGGGCACAGAGCCTTCAAACACAGCTGCCCCCCCACAACTCCTTGGTACTGGGAATTGAACTCAGGACCTTGCACTTGCCAGGCAGGCATTTATGCTGTTGAGCTATCTCCCCAGCCCTTGAATTCTTTTGGTTTAGCATTTTATCCTCAAAATTCAAGCAGGGCATTGTCCTACAACAGCATTGTTTAAGACACACAACACACATATGGCTGATAGAACTTTCCAAAGATGACCATGGAAATATCAACCTGTCCTAGTGGCTTTTCTGCAGTGTCACCTTGATACGTCCCTATCTGGAAGCAGCATTTATTTCCCCTTCACATCTGAGGGGTCCAATAGCTGCTGCAACCAACAGAACACACAGAAGTCACCTTGTGCCCTTCGTAGGCCCGTAGCAGCCCTGGCAACCCCCATTCCTTCCTCTGGGGATGCTGGCTATTGGACTTCTCAAGCCCAGAACCTAGTCACCAGATCAACTCTTTCCTATGTTCCAGGAGCTCCAGTGTTGGGAGTTGTGATCCCAGAGGCACGGCCCCTTCCAGGGCTGCCCCTTCTCAGAGGTGACAAAGGCCTCTCCTATAAGCACAGCTTTGAAAAACAAGCAAAGCAGTCCAGGACCCACATTCCCACCTCTTCCTTTCTCACAATTATTAGCACACACCAGATAATATTCTCACTGCCCTGGATCACACCAGAAACACACAAGTAGAGGCCACCACAAAGGCTCCCAGAATTACACAACAATGCAGTGCTACCCTCCTTCAGGCATCTGCACTGCCTCACCCTTCTTTCCAAGGACAGGCCCACGCCCTCCTCTCCTTCCTGACAGGCCTTGCTGCTTCCTCCTGTGGTCCTGCGTGGTGTGTTCTTCCTCCTGCTTCTAAGGCCCTGTGAATCTAAACTACTCGAAGACAATCATGTCCATGTCTGCAGGTCTCAGCGGCATGCCTGTCATCTCAGCACTCTGGGAGGCTGAGGCAGGACGGTTACACATTTGCAACCACACCACACAAATTTTTATCTATTTGGCACAGGGTGTCACTACACAACTCATAGTGATCCTGTCTCAGCATCCCCAGTACGAGGTTCACAGGCATGCAGGGCTGGCATGGCATAGAATACCAGGGATCAAACTTGGGTCCTTGTGCTGGCCAGGCAGTCACTTAGACCAGCAAACTATCTCTCCAACCCAACTTTGGGATTTTTAAAGGGAAAGGTACATAGGCAGATTTGGCACATGGGGTTGGAGGGATGAGTGACATCATGTCGCTGAAGGAGTTTACATATCTCACTCGAGTTACAAGGCCATTCATTAAGTAGGACCCGTTGTATTTGAAGTTGCATTGCAAGGTCACTAGATACAAAGGCAGCACAGGCAGGGGCTTACATAAAGGGAGAAGTGATCTGTTATAAGGCCTGCCAGACATGCCCACTTCATCTTGCTGGGCATCCTGGGAAGGTTTTTATTTTTTATTATTTTTTTTTATTTTTAGAATTTTTAAATTTAATTTTTTTTTCTTGTTTCAGAACTTTTGTTTGTTGTTTATGTATTTTTATGGCCGGCTCAGCCTGCCCTGAGGGCAGGGCTGCTGCAGCATGTGGTGCCAGGGATCAAACCAAGGTCCCTGCAGCCACCCAAGCTTTCCTAAGCAGGTGCTTTAGAACACTGAGCCATGCTACTGGGCCCCTAGGAAGGTTTTCATTTTAAAAAATTAAAATTTCCCCTTTAATCTCAATAAAAAAAAAAAAAAAAAAAAGCTGAGCATGGTGGCACACACCTGTAATCCCAGCACTTGGGAGGCTGAGGCAGGATGATCAGTGCAAGTTTGAGACCAGCCTGGGCTACAAAAGTGAGCTCAAGGCCAGCCTAAACTGCATAGCCAGACTCTATCTCAAAAAAAAAAAAAATTGTGGGCTCCATCCCTAGTACTATCAATCAATCAGTCCTGGGTATGTATTAGAAGAACGGCTGTGTGAGAAGCCTGAGTCACTGGGAGAGGCCACGTGAAGGTATGACAGCTGCAGCCCCCAAGCTCCCCAACCTCAGCCTGGCTTGGCTGTCTGAGTCGCCCCTTGGACCCTCAGCCTTTCTATACGGAGGCCAGCCCAGGCAGCCTGCGTGGGCGGGACCTGCAGCCCAGCGGGAGGTGACCAAAGTACACACAGTGCCACTGCACAGCAGATGCCCCCCTGCGGGATCAGGCCTCTGCAACCGGGCGGCAGCATCTCACCCTGGCCTCAACCTCACTAGGACAGAGTCCGAGTTTTAAACTAGTGAGCACCCAGGAGGAACCGTGTGCATGTGGAAATGCAGAAGCCCCGCCCCCTTTGCCCCCACTACTTGTTTGTTCAAAGCCAACTTCTGTCGGGGTACCTTAGTTGGACCTGTTTTGCTTCCCTGCGGGCATTAGAAGTGTCTGGCATCTACATGCCAGGGCCAGCACAGTGACAGTCTGTGTGGAAGTAGGAAATGCCAGCTCTGTGGCTACAGGTAGAACAAACCCTGGGTGCCCTCTCCACCAGAACCATTATGGTCTGTCTCAATGACTCTTCTCTCATTGCTGAGACAAATATCTGACACTCAAAATGAAGGAAGAGAAGGTTGATTTAGCTCACAGTTCTGGAGGTTTCAGTCCATACTTGGCTACCTCCAAGGCCAAGCGACATAGGGCAGAGAACGAGATTTTGTGGTGGCAGCAAAGAGCAGAGAGCATAGGCAGTGGAGCAGCTCAGGCAGCTAGGGAGCCTCTCTCCCCTCCCTACAGTGAAATGCAAATTACTTCACCCAGGTGCAGCATCCACAACCACAAGAAGCAATCACAGACTCCAGAAGCTGCCCCACGACTGTGTGAGGCTTTGCAGGGACAAGGCCTATACCCAAACCATAACAGGTCCATCTGAGACTTGGACCTCACCTCAGCTTGACCTCCTTCTCTTCATTCCCATGTCTCTTCCTTCACAGGTTGCTCACCTGGGAGAAAGCAGCAGGTACCGAAGACAGGGGATCAAATCTCAGATGATCAGAACTTGGTGCCACCCTGTCACCTCCACATCACACAGATCACAGACTGTGACTGATGAATGAGAGCAGACAGGATCGAATGCCAGGAAAGGACATCCTGGGGATGCACAGCTTTTATGAGCACTGTGCTAAAGAAAGAAACTGAAAAATGATTCAGATGTTAGGGTGAAACTCGGAGTCATTATATTGCCAAATAGGGCAGGACCCATGACTTACTGTGTGCCCTGCAGCATCTGAGGGTCTGAGGAAGCTGAAGGCAGGTGTTCCAACAATGTGTCGTCTCATCTGAAGCCTGCAGGGATTGATCAGCCCATCATGAGCCGTGGGCCAGAGGCTTCGGTCCCTGCCCTCTCCTACCACAGGGATGCTGTGGACTTCACTTCCTTCAGGTGAGTAGTGAGGCAGACGGGTATTTGAAGATGCTCAGCCGCACACAGTCCTTAAATGTAGCTGGGCACGGCGGCACATGCATATAACCCCAGCACTGAGGAGGCTGAGGCAGGAGGATCACCATGAGTTCAAGGGCAACCTGGACTACATATCAGGACTTTGTCTCAAACATATGAAAAAGTCCTTCTTTTATTATTATTATTATTATTATTATTATTATTATTATTATTATTAGGACCAACTCAGCCTGCCCTGGGGTGGGGCTGGCACAACATGTGGTGCCAGGGATTGAACCACAGTCGTGCGGTTGCCTAAGCTTGCCTAAGCAAGCCCTTCAGACCACTGAACCATCTTGCCAGCCCAAGTCCATCTTCTTTCTTTCTTTCTCCTTTCTTTTTTGCTTTTTTTTTTTTTTTTTTTTTTTTTTTTTTTTTTTTTTTTTTTTTTTTTTTTTTTTTTTTTTTTTTTTTTTTTTTTTTTTGAGACAGGGTCTCATTGTGTAGCCCAGGCTGGCCTCAAACTCATGTTGATCCTTTTGCTTGAGCCTCCTAAGTGCTGGGACTATGGGCATGCATCACTACAGCCAGATTGGTTTGTATGGATTTTTTAAAATTTCACTTTTCCTGGGGAGGAGATGGGAGGAACAAGTAGGGAAAGGGAAGTAAAAAGGACCAGGATATGATAAAACAAGTACCAGTAACCCACGACGAGTATAATCATTATGTACTGTCCTAATAATTTTTAATTTTTTTAATCTTTTATTTATTGATTTATTTGGTACAGGGCCTCACTATGCAGCTCAGGCTCATATTGATCCTCCTGTTTCAGCCTCCCCAGTGCTAGGATTATAGGCATGCACCAGCGCACCCAGTTTCTGTGTTGGGCTTTGCACACCCAGGGTTACAGAGCTAGCACAACATGGCATGCTGTACCGGGGATCAAATCCAGGTCCTTGTGCTTGCCAGACAGGCACTTAAACCACTGAGCTATCTCCCCAGACCTCTATTTTTTTTTTTTAATTTCACGGATTTTTCTGCTAGTCTTACTGGGCTTGAACCTAGGGCCTTTACACTAGCCACATCTCCAGCTGTTGTTTTTGTTTTGAGACAGGATCTCACTAAGTCACTAAGTTGCCCAGGCTGAGTTCTAACTTGCAATCCTCCTGCCTCAGCCTCTCAGACTGCTATGATTATAGGTATGTGCCATCATGCCCAGCTAAAAAATTTGTCTGTTCTAATGATTTATGCTTTTGTATTTGTGCAAAAGAATTGCTGTGCCTTTGGATCAGAAAAATGAAAACTTGCACTACCACAAGTTGAGAAAAACACTCACCAAATAAACTTGCAAGGTGGGGCAGGCAACCAGCACACAGGCTCTGGTGCTGAGCTCCCACAGGATGCAGCCTACAACCTGAACCACAGTTCATGTGGCTTCATTCAGACCCCAGGGCAACACTGCTCCCCCCCCTTTTTCCTTGCTCCCCAATACAGGAAACAACCATGTCTCAGTGTCACAGAAGTTTTAAGATTCTGCTTCCACAGACATCAGAACCAGAAATCACTGCAGAGTACAGGAAGACTGGAGTGCGGGAAGCACTTAGGGAAGAAAAAAAAAGACCAATTAATTACCCTGTCAAACCCCATTCCTCAGGTTCTGAGATCGCAGTCATCTCCTGCACAGTGAAATTCCCTGTGGGGCTGCACAGCCTTTCTGAGCTTCCATCTGCCCTTCTTGGTTCCAGAGGGACTCGCAGGTCAGTCACCTCAACCGGATATTGGGGGGCCCAGGAATATTCTCACCATGATATCGGTCTATTTTCCATGTAGGTCTGTATCATTCTCAGTGTAGACATCCTCAGTATGAAGCCAGTTCTGCACCTTACACTCATAGCAAGATCCTGTATCAAATAAACAAATCAAACTTTACAAAAAAGAAACATGTGGCCGAAAGGGCAAATATTTCTACAGTAGGATTAAAATACTCTGTTGGACTTTCTACAACAACTACTCGTGCAGCTCCCATCAAATATTTGCACAACATGTGTAAAACTCACGGTCTATTTCCAATAGTTAAGTATCATGCCAAGGCTTTGGTCAAAACTCCTCTGGTTACTGAACTTTCATGCCAACCTCCCAGCCTGAGGCCACTCCTTTAGAATCACCACCGCTGCCAGGGAGCTCCGGGCAGCCACCTCTGTGCACATCTGTACGCCTCTGCCCAAGGTGGAGACGCCAGGTCCCCACAGAGACAGAAGCTGCTCCAGATGCCTGGCCTGCGAGCCCTAGGGAAGACACGGTCATTTGTTCAGTTTCCCTGCTGAGCTGCACTGACTTTGTTTCCCAAGAGTGGTGTGTGTGTCTTTGTGGTGCGTGTGACATGCACACATAAAGACACACCACCATGGGGCCCCGGCAGGATGGCTCAATGGTCTAAAGCGCCTGCTTAGGAAAGCTTAGGCGGCTGCAGGGACTGCAGTTCAATCCCTGGCACCACATGCTGCGCCAGCCCTGCCCTCAGGGCAGGCTGAGCCAGCCATAAAAATAAAATAAACAAACAAACAAAAGTTCTGAAACAAGAAATAAAAATAAAATAAAATTCTTTAAACACACACACACACACCGCCACCACCACCAAAGTGCTTCCACATTAGTGAGCCCTGAAGATCTGTGCATGCACCCTACTAGGGTGCTTTCCTCTCCCAAGAGTGGATCCCCAGGGGATGGGTCCCCAGGTCAAAGGGCCAATGTGTCTTTAATCACAATGGACTTTTTTTCCAGACTGATTTCCAAAGAGCCTATCATAATTTACAACCCCACCAGTGATGACTCAAAGCTCACTCTCCCCCTGCACGCAGTCCATGTAGGAGCTCTTTTTGCTTGGTACCAGGAACTGAACTCAGGACCTTATGCTTGCGAGGCACAGGTGCTGTGCCGCTGAGCTGTATCCCTGGCCTTGTGTAGGTGCTCTTTTCAATTATACCAGTCTGAAGGCTGCCAAAAAGTATCTTATTTTAATTTGCATTCTCCACGGGTGCTAGTGAATATGGGCACGTTTTTTTTCATACATCTGGTTGCTTTTCTTGGGGTAGGCAAAATGTCTCAGCAATCTAAAGTGCCTGCTTAGGCAACCACAGGGACCCAGGTTCGATCCCCGGCACCACAGGCTGTGCCAGCCCCACCCCCCCAGGCGGGCTGAGAAGGCCATAATATAAAAAAAAAAAATTTAAGGGGCTGGGGAGATAGCTCCGAGGCACAAGTGCCTGCCTGGCAAGTGCAAGGTTGTGAGTTTGAACCCCAGTCCCGCAAAAAAAAAAAAAAAAAAATTTAAAAAGGATGCTTTTCTTCTCTGAATTGTCTATTCATACCATTTTTACTTCTCTATTAGGTTGTCTTTCTTATCAGTTTATCAGATTTGTTTGCATATTATACTAACTTTTGTCTATCATCTGCATTATAAATATTTCTTCCAAATCTACTGGGTTTTTTTTTTTTTTTAATGTATTTAGTACAGTGTCTACAGGGTCTCACTATACAGATCAGACTCATAGTGACCCTCTTGTTTCCAGCCTCCCAAGCACTAAGATTACAGGTGTGTGCCACCACACCCAGTCTTCTGTCCATCCTTTGACAATTGTTTATGACATCTTTTGCCGCTTATAATTCTTGTTATACTGTTTTGCTGACTTTTTGACACAGGGTCTCACTATGCAGTTCAGAGTGGGCTTGAACTCACTATGTAGCTCAGGCTGGCCTCGAAATCACATGGTCCTCCTACCTCCTCCTCCCCAGGGCTGGGATTACAGGCATGTGGCACCACATCCAACTAAAAATATCTGTCATTTAGATCTGGGTTTCCAATTTTGGCTGGGAAGATCTAACCCTTATGTGAAGTCCAGATCACGCTGCCAAAATTTTTATTGAAGTATAACATACATGTGAATAGTGCACATATTTTTATGGATCAATGAATTCTCATGAGGCGAACATACTTAGTGTAATGAAAAGCCAGATGAAGAAACAAAGCTGAGCATGGTGGTGAACTCCTGTAATCCCAACACTCAGCAGGCTGAGCCGTGCACGGGGTTCTCCATGTGTTTGAGGCCAGGTTGTGCTACATAGTGAGTTCAAGACCAGCCTGAACTATATAGGAAGACCCTGTCTCAGGAAATAAAAATGGTACGGGGAGATAGCTCTGTGGCACAAGTGCCTGCCTGGCAAATGCAAGGTCATGAGTTCAAACCCTTGTCCCACAAAAATGAACTAATTAATTAATAAAAATAAGAAAGAGAAAAGAAATAAAATAAAATCTACATACAATACCCAGCATGTCTGTAATTCCAGCACTTGGGAGGCTGAGGCAGGAGGATCACTGAGAGTTGAAGACTGGGCCTGGGCTACAAAGTAAGCTCAAGATCTGCCTGAATTGCGCAGTGAGAACCTGTCTCAAAAAGACAGGGAAAAAAAAGTCTACATACCACCCTACATTCTTGTGGGACCCTTTAGATCCACTTTTCTCCCCAAAGTGAGCCTGCGCCCTCCTTTTCATAGAGGGATTAACCTGTACTTATCTTCCTTGTTTTCTTAGTCCTGGAGATCAAACTCAGGACCTTGTCCTTGCCAGGCAGGCGCTTATATCCCTGAGCTATCTCTTGGCCCCTTGAGCCTCCTCTAAATGCTCACTCCTAGGGGTCCGCCTGTCTCTAGCTCAGCCCCCGCTTGTGAGATCGTAGCGCATCACATCGCATCGCTTGATTTGTCCCGCGCACCGCTCTGCCCCTGCTTGCAAACCCATTGCACTCTGCTGCTCTGCTGATGGACATTTGAGCGCCTTCCAATTTGGGGCAATTCCAAACCGTGCTGCTGCGAACGATCTTGTACTTGTTCTTTAGGGAGTGCATATCTGCCCGACTACTGTGCACTTAGCCAAGAATGTGATTTCCTGTCGCGGGAAGCGTGGATGCTCAGCGCACGTCCATGTTGCCCAGCGGCCTTCTGCATGGTTGTGCCAGTTGCACTCGCAATCAAGGAACGTCTCATTGGTCTACAGGGCCTCATACTTTGGCATGTGCTAGCGTGGTATCACAGATTGTCTTGCCAGATCCTTAATATTTTATATTTTGCATGTGTCTGCCTTTCATCCCTCTGAATTTTATTTTTTGGATATGGTAAGATCAATGTCCCTTTGATTGTCTTCCAGAAGCAGGGCCAGATGTGCTAGATCAGATCTGGGCTTTTTGTTTAATGCATCTGAAGTAGAAGCAGGCCCCTGCCAGGTGAGGTGGAGTGAGGCGTACCCTCCAGGCCCAGGCATGCACAAGCAAGTGTGCGGATGTGAGCCGGCATGCCACCACACCAGCCTGCTCAGGTGTGGCTGCAATTACCACACCGTGTGGCCAGTGGCCCCAGGATGGTGGGCATGCTCAGACCTCACCATCCCCACAGTCCTACCACCGCGGAACAGACATGCCGGAGAAGGGTCCTCTCTGCTTCTGATGTTGATGTTTATTGATGTTAAGATCAGGTGTTTACAGTACCCAGCTCATTAATGAAATAACATACATAATGGGACTTAATGACTGTCTCAGTCAACATAGAAGCTTCTGCCCCTAGGAGTGACATTTTGATAATCAAATCTAATCTTTTCTGAATTCAGACCGGCCTTGAACTATATAGCCCACACTGGCTCTGAATTTCCAGTGATCCTCCTGACTCAGCCCTGCCCCAGTGCTGGGATGACAGGTACACATCACCAAGCCGGGCAGAGTACAGGGATTGCCATTGCTGAGTGAGCCATGCAGAGGAAATGTACATAAGTAATGAAGCAGTTTCCCACCAAAGAGTATTTTAACTCCTACAGATAATTGTAGAAAATATGCTGAAATTACAAGGTGCGGTTTTCTTCTATCAGATTGGCAAAGATTTAGAAGTCTGATAATACCCAGTGCAGGTGGGAATGTAGAGATTCCATTTGGCAGGAAAAGTAAATTATCCCAGCTTCTGAGAAAGCTCACTCAGCAGTATATGTCAAGATGTTAAATGCAACGACCCTTAAACCCAATGATTCCTCCACTAAAAACTATGCACTTAGCTACACTATCACACACACGTAGGTCCAAAAATACTGACTAAGGAAGTTCATTGTTACATTTGAATTATGAAGTACTATAAAATTGAAAACAACTAAAAACTGTCTCTTACTAAGATGCTAAGGAAATAAGTTAAGGACAACCAAACCATGGAATAGTATTAGGCATTTCAAATGCTGAGGTAGAGGCCTGTGTGATGGCACACGTCTGTGGCCCCAGCTCTCAGGAGACTGATACAGGGGGATCCCTGTGAGTTGGAGGTCAGCCCAGGCTACTTAGTGACTTCAAGCATAGCCTGAACTGCAAAAGGAGACCCTACTTCAAAAGACTAAAATGCTGAGGGAGGCCTCTATGATCTGACACACACAGAGGCCCTGTGTGTACTTGTGTGTGTGTTCCTACAGTTTGCCAGCAGAACACTGGGTTATATCCCAATCCCTTATTTTTTAAGTTTTTATTATAAGGCAGAGCCTCCAAAAGTTGCCCAGACTGGCCTCAAAGCACAGTGATTCTCCTGCCTCTGCCTTTGAAATGCTAGGGTTATAGGCATGTACCCCATGCCAGGCTAGGGAAGAGTGTTACATGTAACCTTCTGTACCATTTCATATTTTACAATGAGTGTATATTTCTAAATAGTAGAAAACAGGAAATGGGGCTGAGGAGACAGCTCAGCAGTCCGAGCACCTGTATGGTAAACTCAAGGATTCAGTTTCAGTCCTTGGTTCCACAGTGCCAGCTCTGCACTGAGCCAGCCACTGAAACCAGGCATAGTGGTACACACCTATAATCCCAGCTCTTGGGAGGCTGACGCAGGCCTCCCTGTATATTGAGCCTCTGTATCAAAAAATAAATAAATGAATAAAATTAAAATGAAAAAAGAGAAGACAGGAAATAACCCAAATTATTCTTGACCTGGACAATGCAGGTAACATTTGTCTGGTGGAGGCATAAGTGATTCCCTTGCCCAGCTGTAGAAATAGCCAGTTTTGTATCGAGTGTCTTAGTCACTTTTTACTCATTGCTGGGACAAATACCCAACACTCAAAATGAAGAAAGGTTTATCTAGCTCACAGTTACTGGAGGTTTCAGTCCATATTTGGCTGGCTCCAAGGCTGAGTGGCACATGGCAAAGAGCAGCAGTTCATGGCGGCAGAACAGCAACAGTCTTGACAGAGGCAACCAGGGCACCAGAGAGCAACAACAATGTGAGTCTATCTCTCTGTCTCTCTTTAAATTACATCAGGCTCTCTGCCTTAGCCTATCTGCCTCAGGCCACACCTATAATTCCCAGCAGTACTCAGACCATAATCTCATCAGTACTAAAACACACAATCCCAGTGACTCATGAATCAAGTCTCAAACTCTAGAAGTCCCCCCCCATGATTGCATGAGGCTTTGGGGGACAACTAGACATAAACCACAACAAATAGACAACTTCTGTCATTATTTCATAACCATTCCTGATCTCCAAAGTGATTATCTGGTGTCTGTGTTGACCTTTGAACCAGCTGTGAACCTGTTCCTGGTTTCATTCATTAGTTGAAACAAAATTGTCAACATGTGTTCATTTTATGTTTGTATAAGGCACAATTTTTGTCTTTAAAATATTATCTTTAAAAAATATATTATCTGGGGCCTGGCAGGATGGCTCAGTGGTCTAAACTGCCTGCTTAGGAAAGCTTAGGTGGCTGCAGGGACCATGGTTCAATCCCTGGTATCACATGCTGCACCAGCCCTGCCCTCAGGGCAGGCTTAGCCGGCAATAAAAATAAATAAATAAACGAACAAAAGTTCTGAAACAAGAAAAAAATAATATATATATGTATATATATATATATGTATATATATACATATATATATATACATATATATATTATCTTATAAGACAGTGGAGACCAGTTGAGGAAAACATCTGCCAGAACTTAGCACCTACAGTTGTGGATACACTGTTAGGCCAACCCCAGCCCTTGGGTGGGAGCAATGGACCCAGAATTTCTTGACAGTTGCATTTTGCATCATCAAGGAACAAGAACTGAAACAGTTTGTAAAAGTTTGCATTTGTATTAATATACATTCTCAGTGTATAAAGTTTACATTCATCATGGGGAGTTGAGATGGGTACATAACACATCTTAACCCTTTTAGTATCCCCTTCTGTACCCCTGAAGTTGTGTGTGTGTGTGTGTATGTGTGTGTGCACTTGTTTACTTGCTGAGTTACTTGTCTGAGACTTGGTCTTGCATATAATTCAGACTGCCTTGTACTTGCTGTGGAGCCCAGGCTGGCCTCAAACTCCTAGCTCTCTCCTGCTCACCCTCCCTGACCTAGCACTTGGATCATGAAATCGTGTTTAATTGGACTTGAATTCTCAGCCCGTAGAGTTCACTAAGAAACTGCCTGCCCACAAAAAATATATTCATATCCAGGCTCACACGTGCATAAACACCCCTGTGATGACATCAACAGGCTCCGTGGTCTGCAAGCATCTCTCAGCCTCGGGTCCCTCCCTGGACTACAGGAACTAAGGCCAGGGTGGGCAATTCTGGCCTGTGCACCAGAGCGACCCTGGTCCAGCACCTCAGGCCAGGCACAGAGCAGGTGAGGTGCGGCAGCACTCCAGCGGAACCAGCCAGCCTTGCAGAGACCTCATACATGTGTGGAGCTAGCCCTGCCAGGGCGCCATTCGCGAGTCCCCCCAGCAGGAAAGCCCCCCCGGAGGCGGTGTCCTCTGCTCTGCGCTTTGCGGACCAGGGCGGAGGTGCTGGAGCAAAAGGATTATACTTGATCTTAGCCAAAAGGCCAAGAAGCGATGGAGCAGAAGGACTGAGCTGGAGGGAAAGACCCGTAGGTGTGCGCCCAGATCAGCTCAGCCTGGCGCATTGCTTTCTGCTGAGCGAGGACCCCGCCCGGGTGGCCATGCTGCGGGCTCGCGGCGCCCCCTGCCGGCAGCCACCAGCTCTGCGGAACCGTGCGCGGCCCCGCCCCAGTTCCTGCCCAAATGCAGCAAGCTACACCCCGCGGTCCCTGCACACCCGCGGGAGTTCGCGGGAAACCCTTGCGCGGCCCACCCTAAGCCACAATTCCATCTTCAGCACCACAAAAAGGAATGAAACCAATCAAATTCCATCTCCGAAGATGCATCTGTGGGCACACATTTGTTGAAAAGTATCTGCAAAGATAATAACACTCGAAAACTGAATACTGGCATTTAAGATTTTTTTTGAAGTATATGTACTTTTCTTTATTTCTAAATAATATTACACAGTGATTTTTCTGCTTTTAGTTGAGGTGGGTGGGTCAAGGTCTATGTAGTCTAGGCTAGAATTTGCAGCGATCCTCCTGCCTCAGCCCCCCCCCCCCCCCCCCGGGGGAAATGCTGGGATTACGGGCATGAGCCGCCACACCCAATTTTTTTTTTTTTTTAATGGCAGAAAAGCCTTATTTTCTTGACCACTCAGGCAGGGAAGACAGGGGCTTAGAGGGTTGCCTTGAAGTAAGTAAGGACAGTTACAGGAATCAGTCACAGTGCTAATAAATATCACATGACAGTCATTATACATTTTCCACGGTGTTCGTGATAACGAGTTAGCAGCATGACCTGACTGAAGGAGCACAGATGTGGACATAGATCAGGAGAACTGATAAGAAACTGCTCCCGCGTAACTACTCGAGTTACAGTGGGTAAAGTAACAGAAAAACGTGCCAGGGTTTTGTTGTGAAAAGCCAGCAAATATGCTGTAACCATGTAGCTTCCGTCCCGTAGCAGGCCGGTGCCTGCTGACAGAGGCCCATAGGCTTTCTGCGGCTGCAAAGAGTGGCTTCCGCACACTGGCCTGGCCGCCGCGGTCTCCAGGAGGCTCCGAGTGAGGACGGGAGGCTGGCATGCTAGTAGATTCCACTGTGACAAGGCAGTTGTCACTTAGGGTCTCGTCCCTCAGATCTCCCCAGTCAGGCAGATAGCACCGGAAATGGTTTGTGAGTCTCCTGCCTGTGGGAACAGGGCAGAGTGGAATTTGCTGAGAAACAGGCAGTGTGGTCTGTTTTTAATTTCATTCTCAAAAAACACAAAAAAGAGAAAAGAAAAACAGCAAGCTTATGACTTTTTCCTCTGGCATCTTCAGGGAAATTAACATCAATATAGCTTTAAATATACGTCAGTTTTGGTGTTAAGATATAATCTATTTGCTAGATGATATTCCCAGTGATGTATTGTCTGCTTTTGATTTTTGAAGGTATTCTTTATTGTTCTAAGAAGTAAAATAGAGCCAAAAACTAAAAGAAAATGTGTTTTACCAGTTGAACATGAGGATGGATTCAATCGAAAAAAAAAATCTATATGCAACAGATTGTAGCCAATTGTAAAGTTCCTTGAAAGGAGTTAGAAATTAATTATTGGCAGTATTAATTCAGTAGGAGGAAAACTATAAGCACGAATAAGGATGAAGGGATGTCATGGTTATTACCCTCGCTACTGGAACAAAATATCTGCCACCCACAATTTAAGGAAGGAGAGCTTTACTTTGGCTCATGTTTCAGCCCCTAATGGGGGCAGCAAGAAAAGTAGCACAGCAGAGGGCCGGGAGGAGGACAGTTGTTCCTGGCATGGAGCAAGGGAACCAAGGAGAGAAGGGGTGAATACGCCCACTGGGCCCCGCCCCCAGCAAGCCAGCTCCTCCCCCCAGCCTCCTATACCTTTAGCATAAACTAACAGTGATGGAGATTAAGCCACTGATGAGTATCACACTCTCTTGGGGCCCTCTGGATACAAACCATAAGTCTTGCCAGCAGAGTTCTGGGCTGGCGCAGGTCCGCACATAACAAGACCCAGGTGGGGGTCTTTGTGTCCTCTGGTTTCTCCCTCCTCTTACCAAGCCACCAGTATTCAATCGTGGGGTCTTCAAGGTTAGGCATGGTGGTGCATCCCTGTAATCCCAGCACTGGGGAAACTGAGCCAGGAGGATCCCTATGAGTTCAAGGCCAGCTTGGACCCTAGCTCAGAAACAAAAAACAAATCATGGGGGCTCCATCCTGCCCAATTTATCTAATCCTAATTTCCACCCAAAAGTTTTCCTCTAAAAACTACAGCTAGATCCCCTTTTCCCTCTCTTAATCCATGACAGGAGAATTCAATTTCATTACACGAGGCCAGAGGACACACTCCAGCTGAACCCAAACCACCACCGGCAGCTAGTCTCAACAGATCACACACTGCGTGCTTCTATTTGTAGCATTCTCAGAATGACAAAATTATAGATCTGGTAAGATTAGTGGTTGGGGGATGTGGGGGGGTGTAAGGATGGTGGAAGGCTAGAGTGGGTGTGACTAAAAGGGGTGGCACTGGGGAGACCTAGGGGCCTGGGACAGTTCAGTGCCTACAGTGAGTGGCAGCTACTCAGACCTCCACGTATGAAAAAATGCTATAGAAATGCACAATGAATTGTACCAATAATTTACTGCTGATGTTCCCCTGTAATTATGTTCCCCTCTACTTAATAGGAGGAACTGGGGTAAGGGCACACAGGCTCTCTCTGAACAATTTTTGTAATTTCCTCTGAGTCCATATTTTTAAAGGAGGGAGGCTCAGCTCACCCTGTGGGTAAGGCTAGTGCAGTATGTGGTTCCTGGGATTAAAGCACAGTCCCTGGGCTTAATTAAGCTTGCCTAAACAGGCTCTTCAGACCACTGAACTATCTTACTAGCCCAGTGAGTACCTATTTTAAAATACAGTAAAAAGCATTTTTAAGAAAAGTACTGTTGGGGGCCGGGCGTGGTGGCTCACGCCTGTAATCCCAGCACTCGGGAGGCTGAGGCAGGAGGATTGGTGTGAGTTCGAGACCAGCCTGGGCTACAAAAGTGAGCTCAAGGCCAGCCTGAACTGCATAGCAAGACCCTGTCTCAAAAAGACAAAAAATAAAAAAAAATAATAAAATAAAATAAAGAAAAGTACTGTTGGGGCCCGGCAGGATGGCTCAGCGGTCTAAAGCCCCTGCTTAGGAAAGCTTGGGCGGCTGCAGGGACTGCAGTTCAATCTCCGGCACCACATGCTACACCAGCCCTGCCCTCAGGGCAGGCTGAGCCAGCCATAAAAAATAAATAAATAAATAAACAAAAGTTCTGAAACAAGAATAAATAAATAAATGCCAGCCATAAAAAATAAATAAATAAAAGAAATTTTTTTTAAAAAAAGAAAAGTAGTAGCCGGGCGTGGTGGCTCACGCCTGTAATCCCAGCACTCGGGAGGCTGAGGCAGGAGGATTGGTGCGAGTTCGAGACCAGCCTGGGCTACAAAAGTGAGCTCAGGACCAGCCTCAACTGCATAGCGAGACCCTGTCTCAAAAAAAAAAAAAAAAAAAAAAAAAAAAAAAAAAAAAAAAAAAAAAAAAAAAAAAAAAAA
>PVJA010015134.1:0-45908 GCA_004027025.1 Myocastor coypus | reverse complement strand
AAAAAAAAAAAAAAAAAAAAAAAAAAAAAAAAAAAAAAAAAAAAAAAAAAAAAAAAAAAAGAAAGAAAGAAAATGGAAAGATATTCCCTGCTCTGGATAGGAAGAACCAATATTGTAAAAAAGACCATACTCCCCTAACAGTAATATGGATTCAATGGAATTCTGCTTAAAATACCATTAACACACCTCACCAATCTATAAAAAAAAAATCCTAAAATTTATCTGCAACTACAAGAAAATTAGAGTAGCAAAGCAATCCTGGGCAACAAAGGAAAAGCAAGAGAGACCACAACCCTGGCCTTGAAATTATATCACAAGGCTTCTGTGACAAAAATCACCACAGTACTGGCAAACAAACAGACTGGAGGACCCATGCAACAGATTAGAAGAAACAGACACAACTATAAATACACTCAGCCACTTTATGTTCGATAAAGAAGCCAAACATGTTGACTGAAAGAACAATAGATTCTATAATAAATGTTACTGGAGGGCTGTGGAGATAGCTCAGTGGCCTAAGTGCCTGTCTAGAAAGCACAAGGAAAAAAAAATAGAAAGCACAAGGAGTTGGGTTTGATCCCCAGTACTACATGTTATGGTACACGTTTAGCCACCAAGACTAGATTTGGTAGCATATACCTATAATTCCAGTGCTGGGAAGACTGTGACCGGAGGAACACGGAGTCTGGGCTGCACAGAGCCTGTACCAAATAAATAGACAGATGATAGTAGATGGACAGATAGATAGAAAGATGATAGATAGATAGATAGATAGATAGATAGATAGATAGATAGATAGATGATAGAGATAGATAGATGATAGATGATAGGTAAATAGATAGATAGATAGATAGATATGATAGATGATATAGATAGATGATAGATGATTGATAGATAGATAGATAGATAATGTTACTAGAAAAACTGTCATTCCACATGCCAAAGGCTAAAAATAGATCCATGTCTATCACCATGCACAAAACTACAGTTAAAATGGATCAAAGATTTAAATATTAAAACTGAAGCACTAAATCTTCTGGAGAAGAAATTAGGTAGAACTCTTAAGGTGATAGGTAGAGAGTTCATCAACAAAAATGAAACCACAGGGGGAATACTTCAAGGAATTTAGGCCTCAGATCCCTTCTTTTTGAAAAATGTCTCCAAGTCAATGGAAATCACCAACAGAGCAAAAGAAACACCATGAATTGGGAAAAATTATAGCCAATTATCCTTCAAACAAAAGCTTCCTATCTAGAATATATAAAGAATTTTAAAAACCAAGCTTCCAAAATTCAAAGATTCAATCCAAAACTGGGTATTTGAGATGTGTGTACACTTCACAAATGAAGAAATACAACTGGCAAATAAATATATGAAATATGTCTGACATCACTTGTCATTCAAGAGATGCAAAGTAAAACAATGTTGAAACATCACCTTATGCCAGAAAGAATGGATATCGCCAAGAGATCAACTAAAAATAAATGCTGTAGTGACTGTTGGTGGGAATGCAGATTGGTAGAACCACTGTTTAAATCAGTGTGGAGATTTGTGAAAAACCTAGAGTTAGATGTTCCATTTAAGCCACCTATTCCCTTTTTAGGTTCCCCCCCCCCAAAGATGTGAAATTATCATATCATAGTGGAATGTGTGCACCCATGTTTATAATAGTGTAATTTGTCGTAGCTAAATCTTGGAAACGACTCAAATGCCCATCAACTGAAGATGGATTTTTAAAATGTGGTATTTGTACATAATAGAATCTCACTCAGGTATATAAAAAAGAAATTTGATGGTTTTGTAAATAAATGGATGGAATTAGATACTGTATTAAGTGAAATAATTCAGACCCACATGCAGAAGCATCGTATTGTCTCATTAGTGTGAGAACCTGAAAGAAAGAGGAAATAAAATCTGAAAGACATGATAGACACTGTCAAAGGGAAAGAATTTGTTCAATGGTAAGGAAACACTGGGATGGAGAAAAGGATTAAATAAATAAAGAGAAAAGATATATTCGGGTATATATGCAGCATATTTTGGGTAATTGTACTGCTAATTTCTACGGGTCCATTGTAAGGAGCAATGAGTGCTTAAATTTTATATTCTTATTTTTTCTTTTTAGTTTCTCATAACTTCTTTTTTGATGATGTCTTGTTCAGTTTTTAAATGGTTTTGCTTATATCTGGTAACCTAAAAAATTATTTTAAGATAATATTCAGTACAGTGACCATCTTTGAATTCCTATTACTTTGTTTAATGAAATTTTGTATCTTTTCTAATGCCTTTTAAAATTAAAAAAATTTTTAAAATCAGTGAAGAAAATTGAGTAAGGAATTAAATGCCTACCAACAATGATAAGTCACTGTCATGATGGTCACTCATTGGAGATCTACAAAAACTTAATGAGGATTTTGTTCTATTACTCCACAAATGCTTCAATGAATTTGAAAGGAAAAGTAGTACTCTCAGAATCATTGTTGAAAGCAAATATTATTTTGATACTTCAAACAGAAAAGGACCAGAACAAAAAGGAGAACTACAGGCCAATCCCCATAAGGAACATAGATGCAAAAATCCTCAATAAGACACTAACAGAATTGAACACACCATCAAGGAGATTGTATGCCATGATCAAATAGGATTCATCTCAAGGGTGCAGGGATGGTTCAAGAAATGCAGAAAAATACACAAATCATTTGATCATTTCAATAGACAAACAAAAAGAATTTTTAAAAATCCAAAACTCACTCATGATAGGCACCCTAACTAAAACTGGAACATATGCCCTTTACGTCAATCTAATAAAAGGTATATAACAACTAACACGATACTAAACAGTCAAAAATGGAAGCATTTCACTCTAAAATCCTGAAGAAAAGAATGTTTTCTATCACCAATCCTATTCAATATAGTTTTGGAAATATTGAGCTGAGAAATTCGACATTAGAAAGAAAAAAGGCTAAAGGTAGGAAAGGAAAAGTGAAATAATCTTTATTTGTAAATAACATGATATTCTATATACGAGATCCCAATACTCCACCAAGAATTTTGAGATTTAATAACCCTGTTCAGTAGCATACTTGGATAACAAATCAGTACTCATAAGGCAACAGTACATAAGTAACAAATTCACACAGAGAAATTAGGGAAACATCCTTCATAACAACATGGAAAATGACTGGATACTTATGAATCAATCTAAGGAGAGAAGCAAAATATCTACACTGCAAACTCAAACCCTTATGACTCTGAAAAAGAAGGCCAAACAGGATATCAGAAAATGGACACATATCCCTTGCTCCTAGATAGGAACAGCCGACATACTGGAAGGAGCCATATACAAATCACAGTACTAAAGAAAATATTCCTAATAATCATTTTGGAACCAAATGAGATCTAGCGTAGCAAAAGCAATTCTGGGCCACAAAGGTAAGTCAAGGGGCATCACAATCCCTACCTTGAAATTACAGTACAAAACTACTGTGATAAAAATATCACAGTACTGGCAAAAAAAAAAAAAAAAAACTAGAGGGTCAGTGGAATGGATTAGATTTAGACACAACTGCAAACACACTAAGCCACCTAATCTTTGACAAAGATGCCAAATACATTCATTAGAAGAAAGATAGCCTCTTTTAAAAATGGTGATAGAAATACTGGCTTTCCAAATGCTGAGACTAAAACTAGATGCATGTCTCTCACAATGCACTAAAATAAAATAAAAATAAATCAAAGATCTAAATATGGAAACAGATACATCGCATTTGCTGGAAGTCACAATAGGTAGAATTCTGGCAGACATCCATGAGGGCAAAAACTTTACGAACAAAACCCCAGTCTTACAGGAATATCACCAAGAGCTGACAACTAGTATCTCATTAAAACATTTTTGCAGCAAAATAAATCATGAATAAAGTGAAAAGACAAACCACGGAGTAGGAAAAACATTTGTCAATAGTTCTTCAAACACTACCCTAAATCTAGAACATATACAGAACTGAAAAAAGATCGGACTATTCAAATTCAAAAAGTCAGTCCAAAATGAGCATCTGAGATCAACATGCACTTCTCAGAAGTGCACATGGGAAATAAATATGTGAAAAAATCAATATTACTGATCATATGAGAAATATAAATTAAAAGAAAGCTGAGATTATTATCTCACTCTAGAAAGAATAGCTATTATCAAGAAAACAAGAAATAACAAATTCTGGTGAGCCATAGGGAAAAAGGAATCTATCTCCACTGCTGGTTGGCGTGTAGGCTGGTGGAACCACTATGGAAACCAGTGTGGAAATTCCTCAAAATCTGGGAATAGGCAGTAAGAATGGGCTCTTTGTGCAGCCTGCAGTGTGGATCCTGGTGGTGGGGACTCTATGAGGGCTTAAATAGGCTATCATGTTTCACTAATACAGTAAAGAGGACACAAAAACTCTCAAAAAGTCCTGCCCAGAATTTATTACTTGACTCTAACCATTAGGAAACAATGAAATTAGGAGAAACTGATATTCAAATGTTTTTAAAAGTTTAACGAATACTTCCAGGACGATGGTTGAGTGGTACAGAGCAGAGAAAAAGCCTGCTGAAATGTGCTGTCCAGACACTGAAATGTGAAAAAGAAAAAAGGAATGAAGTGGGTCCCTAGACTCATAAAAAGCTGAAGTGAGAGTTGAAGCCCGTGGGGACAGAAAAGAGAAAATTCAATAGGGAAGGAGATAGCAGATGGTGCCTTCTTCTTGAATCAGTACTCACTGTGTGACAGCTGACACATGGTGACTTCTGGGGACCCCAGACACCTCCATAGAGAAACGCAGCAATGCGATGGTGAAGTGAACACTATGTAGTACACTGGCTGACAGTGGACCAGATTTGACCATTCTGCAGGAGATGGTGAGTGGCTGGGAGCCATCTTGCAGGGGGCCACCTGAACTCAGAACTAGGGACAAATGCTGGTCTTATCTAGTGACACACAGCTGAATTCAAGCCCACTGCTCTGGGTTTAACAGGTTTCATTCTAGGTTAATAGCCAGACACCAGCTTGCTTTTATTGGTGTGAATGTGATTTCTAGCTTTTTAATGTTGTTCTTTCCTTTATTTCTTCCTTTTCTCTTTCTCTCCTGTCTTATTGAATAGTGTCCCAATTTTTCCTCTAAAGCGATCCTCCTATGTCTTCCAGCCTTGCTTCTTGTCCTTCATTCTTCTTATATTTCTCTATTTTCTCCCTAAAATCTTTAAATGTTTTTTCCTAAGTGTTAAGCGAACATGCTGATGGTTTATTTACTGCATACAATATTTCTGATTTGATTTAGATTTTCTTATATAAGCACAAATCTAGTTCATGCAGTTAAAGGTGGCTAATTAATGGTGACTTCAGTTTGTCATTTGCTAGGTTTTACTTGATGTTAAAGTTATTGTTGATTGAACTACTTTAACTAAAATGACATAATAGTTCTTACCAGTTGTACTTCCAAATATACCAAGACTGAGTGTTGGTATACTTAACAGTGATTAAAAAAAAAAAAAAAAAAAAAGGAATACCGTGGTCCAGTGCCAAATATTTAGGGGCTGGGGAAAGCAAGCATTAATTTCTCACGCTCAGTAAATTGAAGAGAGAAAATTTTGCAACAGATTCAAAATCCAAAAAAAGAGCAACACCTAGAAAATACCTAAAAAGTAGTCATTTAGTAAAAGTTCTAAAATAATAGCAATAAGGGCTGGCCAAATAGCTCAGCAGATTAAAAATCACCTGCATGCAAACGCAGGAGCCAGGGGTTTGATCCCCAGGCCTTCCATGCCATCCCCACCCCTTAGAGTGTGCTGAGATGACAATTGAGACTGGGAACGTTGGCATGTGTCTGTAATTCCAGCTCTTGAGAGGCTGTAAACAGGCCTCCGAGAAGTAAGACCTGGAACACCCTGTAGACCCTTCCCTAAAATACAAAACAAATAGAGACTCTTCTCAGGTGCACATAGCACATTCCCAAAACAGAACACATATTACTGCTCGTAGAACATGCTAAGTAAATGCAAAGAAATTGAAGTTATCTTATGTGTATTATGTAACAGTAGTGCAAAGAAATTGGAAATCAATGGCAAGGCAACCACAAGAACTTTATAAGTATATGGAAATTAAATATATCCATTCTGAACAACCAGTGGGTCACAGATAAAATTATAGAAGAAATGTAATAGTAGAAGTAAACAATCATACCAATACAACATACCATAACTTATATGACCAAAAGAAAACAGTTCTAAGCGGGAAATTTATAGCAGTTAATACCCATATCAGGAAGAGTTAGCTAAAATAAGGAACTTAATTTTGAACCTCAAGATTCTGGAGAAAGAAGAGAAGGCTAATCCCAAAGTTGGTACAATGCAGAAAATTATAACAATCAGATCAGGATTTAATACAACAGAGAGTAAGAAAATAATACAAAGAATAAATGAATTAAAGAGTTGCTCCTTTGAAAGATTCAATAAAATCGACAAACTCTTAGCCCATCTTATTAAAAAAAAAAAAAAAAAGCATTCATTAGGAATGAATTCATTCTTTTGAAAAAATACCCAGAAGGGAAATAGCTCAATTGAATCGGACTTCCAATCCTAGATTTTGAGGAATCTCTACACTGGTTTCCTAATGGTTGTAACAGTCTTCATTCCCACCAACAGTCAAGAAGGGTTCCTTTTGATTGCAGCCTTTCCAACATTTATGTTAATTTCTTTGTGATAGCCATTCTAGCTGGAATGAGATGGAATCTTGGTGCTCTTTTAACTTGCATTTCTTGAAAAACCAGTGCTGTGGAACATTGTTTCATGTACTTATTTGTCATTTGCCTTTCATCCTCTGAGAGATGTGTATTCCTCTCAGTTGCCCATTTTTGGATTTGGTCTATGAGTTTTATGGGCCTGAGTTTTTTTTTTTTTTTTTTTTTTTTTTTTTTTTTTTTTTTTTTTTTTTTTTTTTTTTTTTTTTTTTAGTTCTTTATGTATTCTTGATAGAAGTCCTTTGTCTGAGTGACTTCTGATTAAATTTTTTTCCTAATTAGCGAGTTGTCTTTTCACTCTGTTAGTAACTTCCTTTGACATGAAGAAACTTCTCCATAAGATGAGATCCAGGTTGTTGATTTTTTGAAGTATTTCTTGTGCAGTTTGGGTTTTGTTCATTAATTATTTGCTACCCCAATGTCTTCAAGAGTCTCACCTACTTTCTTTTCCAGTAGATTTAGTGTTTCTATTTTAATGCTTGGAATTTAATCCCTTTTTTTGCTTAGTGCATAGTGATAGAGCTAAATCTAATTTTAATTTTTGGCATGTTGAAAACCTATTTTTCCAACGTCGTTTGTTATAAAGGATATCTTTCTTCCAGTGAACATTTTTGACCCCTTTATGAAAGATATGTCGGAGTGTGTTTGTAATTGTGTCTGGATCTTCTAATCCCTTCTGTTGATCCTCACGTCTGTTTAGGGGCCAGTACTCTGCTGATTTCATCACAGTAGCTTTGTGTAATTTCAAGTAAAGAAAAATAATGGGCTTTTGGCTTTCGGCTAGGAGGAGGCTAAGGTGCAACTTTCTTCAGTCTTCCCAAATCCGGGTTCATCCGACACCAGCCGCCTCCTACATACCGCCCAAGTTCGACCCCAACGAGATCAAAGTCATGTACCTGAGGTGCACCAGTGGTGAAGTCAGCGCCAGTCTGCCCTGGCTCCTAAGACTGGTCCCTTGGGTCTGTCTCCAAAAAAAAGTGGGAGATGACATCGCCAAGGCAACTGGTGACTGGAAGGGTCTGCGGATTACAGTGAAACTGACCATTCAGAACAGACAGGCTCAGATTGAGGTGGTGCCTTCTGCCTCTGTCCTGATCATCAAAGCCTTCAAGGAGCCACCAAGAGACAGAAAGAAGCAGAAAAACTTTAAACACAGCGGAAACATCACGTTTGATGAGATTGTCAACATTGCCCGACAGATGCAGCACTAGTCTTTAGCCAGAGAACTTTCTGAAACCACTAAAGAGATCCTGGGGACCGCCCAGTCTGTGGGCTGCAATGTGGACAACCGGCACCCTCATGACATCATAGATGACATCAACAATGGTGTTGTGGAGTGCCCAGCTAGCTAAAGAGCATAAGAAGATACCATCAATAAAAAGATGATCTGACCACCAACAGTTTGCTTTCTTGAGGGACCTCTTTCCTTGTGGGGTGGTTAGTGGGGTCATGGTGGCAGGACCTGTAAAGTACTCTGGGTGACAAACTTGTGGGTAACATTCTGCTCTGTATGGGATAAAATTGGGAAAGAGATTGAAAGGAGCATCACTTTTTACAGACTCTTAAAACAAGTCAAAAACAAAGAAAAAAAAGATGTTGAGAAATATTTATTACTAATTCCAATAAATAACATTTCACCACGGCAAAAATAATAATAATAATAATAATAATAATAATAATAATAATAATAATAATAATGGCCCCACCTTGTCTCTGTTATTCAGGGTTGCCTTTGCTATTCTAGGCCATTTCTGGTTCCAAATGAATTTTACGGATGTTTCCTCTAGATGTGTGAGATATGCTGGTGTTATTTTGATAGGGATTACATTAACTCTGCTTAATAATTTTAGGATAATAGCCACTTTTACAATGTTGGTTCTTCCTATCCTGGAACAAGAAATATTGTTCAATTATCAGAAATCTTCAATCTCTTTTTTCAGAACATTTTACTTTACATTGCATGGATCTTTCACTTATTCATTAGACTAATTGCCAAACATTTCATTTATTAGAATGATAACATAAAGGATCTTGTTTTTCAAATTTCATACTCAGTGAGTTTGTTGTTTGTGTAGAGAAATGCTATTGATGTTTGAGTGTTGACTGTATCCTGCTGGATTTGGTTATTAATTCTAAGAATTTCTTGGTGAAGTTTTTGGGTTTTCCGTGTAGAGTACCATGTTATCTGCTGATAATGATAGTTAACTTCTTCCAATTCTTATTCTTTTTTATTTTTCTCTCATCTGATGCCTCTTGCTGGTGTTTCCAGATGCACTTCAAATAGTAATGGTGAGATTGGACAACCTTCTGTTGTACCTGGTTTATAGTAAAAGCTGTAAGTTTTTCAGCATTTAGAATGAAACTGTTGGCTTTTAACAGATTGAGGTATAGGCCACCTATTTCAATTTTCTGCAGAGCTTTTCTGCAGAGTTGGAATTTGTCAAATGCGTTTTCTGCATATATTCAAATAATTATGTGTTTTTTGCTTTTGGCTCTGTTAATATAGTGTATTACATTTATAGATTTGCATTTGTTGAACCACTGCTGGACCCTAGGGATGAATCCCACCTGATCATATTGTACAATTTTTCTGGCGTAGCTGTTTCTATTTGCTACTATTTGGCTGAGGAGTTTTGCATCTGTTCATGGGGAGATTGGCTTATAGTTCTCTTTTGGTTGGGTCTTTCTCTGATTCCTTATCCATATAATAATTGCCTCCAAATCTTCTATAAATTTCTTGTATAATTAAGCTGTGAACCCATCAAGACTTGGACATTCCTTTCTTGGCAGGTTTTTTTCATACATTTTCAATTTCATTGGCTGATATTGAGTTATTCATAGTTTTTATACCCTCTTGATTTAGTTTTTGCAATTTGTACCTTCTGAGAAATCTGTAACTTCTTCTATACTTTCTTTCCTTTGGGAGTAAATATTTTGAAAGTAGTCTTTGATGATCTTCTGCATTTCCACGTGGTCTGTAGTAATTTATCCTTTTCAGTCCTCATTGCTTGAGTCATAGCTTTTTGCTTTCCTTTTTGTAGTTGTTTAAGGATTTATGAATTTTATTTAATCTTTCAAAGAACTGGCTCTGTAGTGAATTAATTCTTTTATTTGTCTCAATTGCTTTTATTTCTGTTCTAATCTTTATAATTTTCCTCTGTCTTTTGGCTTTGGTTTTGGGTTGCTATTCTTTTCCTAAAAGCTTGAGTTCAAGAATTAGGGTTTTTATTTGTTCTCATTCTGTTTTTCTCTTGTGTGAGTTAACTGCTATAAATTTCCCTCTGAGGGCTGCTTTTATTGCATCCCACAATTTTAACAGGTTGCATTTGAATTTTCACTGGATTGTAAATATTGTTTAATTTCATCTGTAACCCATTGTTTGCTGGGTATGGTGTTATTTAATTTCCATGTGTTTATGAGGTTTATGCTATAACTCAAACTTCTAAAAAAAGAGCACCACGTCAAGCCCAAAGAAGGCAAGAAATTAAAAATATCAGAGTAGAAACTAACAATGGAGAACTAAATAAAAAATAAGGATTAATGAATCAAAGAGTTCTTTGAGATGGACACACTGGAGCAAACATGGTGAAGGCTGGGGTAAAAAGTGGTGGCAGCAGGAAGAAAGGCTTAAAAAATAAAGCCGCCATAGTAGACACTCAAGAAGCTGCAGTCAGTGGGGATGGAGCGATGGAAGGTGGAGTCCAGCCCCAGAAAGATATTGCTTTCACCACAGGCTGCAGCATTTCGGAAATTAGGAACAATAAGATGACAATATTTCAGTGGTGGAAACAGCAGAAGAAGAAAAAGTTGACTACTATGAAAACAACTTAGAGAGAAGTTCTTGATGATAAGGCTCCACCAAAACCTGTACCCAGTTGACAACCAGTGAGTCTATGATGAAACTACAGTAGACTCCAATGATGAAGAAGCTGCTTCTGATGAAGCTACAGATGAGTTTGCTCCTTACTTCAACAGAGAAACTTCGCCCCAAGATTCTCACCACAACATCAGATAGACCCCATGGGAAAATGATAAAACTGTACCAGAAGCTCTCCACAGCTATACCCAACTCAAATGTGTATTACAGAAGAGGACTGGCTCTGAAAAAAAAAAATACACCACAATGCATCTCAAGAGAGTTCACCAATCTAATTGTGATTCATGAAGATTGTAAAACAGCAAATGGACTTATTTGAGTCATTTACCAATTGGTCCAACTGTTAGCAGTGTTCACCTTTGAAAAGAAGTTAAAAGAAGGGGCAAGGACCCAACAGAATATGTATCCGAAATAATTTTGAATAACTTAACAACAAGCTCGAGTCATTCAATTGGACGTATGTTTCCTTCTATTTTTCCTCATAATTCTCAATTTATTGGAAACAGGTTGCCACATTCCACAATCAGAGGGATTACATTTTCATCAGATTTCATAGGTACATATTCAAGAGTGAAAAGAAAGTGGGAACTCAAGAACCTGGACCACGTTTTGCCTTAAAATTAAGATCTCTGCAGAAAGGAACCTTTGATTCTAAATATGGAGAGTATGATTGGATCCCTCAGCCCTAGAAAATAGATACAAATCAAAGAAAATTCCACTTATATCTGATAAGTAGATTGTAAGTCAAAGGGACAGCATAAATCTTAAAGCAAAAATTAAGGTTAGGGGAACACTTACTTGAGATCCCCCCACACTCCTGTCCCATTCGTGGACAGAGGCTTTAATTCCCTCAATAAATATGTTCTGCAAAAGAAATTAAGGGTAAACAATATTCAGAAAATTAATTAAAGATTAAGTCAAGGTTAATTACTTCAAAACAATTCAATTAAGGAAAAGTTTTCTTGGTAGTGAAGAATTAGTAAGAATAAAACATAACATAAATACTGAAATGCCAAATATATGACCAGCATTTCTAACAGTTTGCAGATAGGATATCACACAAAGTTTTAGTATGCCATGGACATGGACAGCGTCCATGATGCATGCTGGTGGCCAAGTGTCTCTTGTGAGACTGAGCTAGTGCTAGCTCCTTGATATCCACACGGTAAATATGGACAGAATCATGACCCATAGGATGCAGGAGAAGTCCATTTGTAGAATACGCAAATGGAAATATTTTGCTGCTGTATACAAGGAATAGTTGTAAGACTGATTTTGCATACCTCTTTTTCTCCTGTGTTTAATTGTTTTCCCTATTTAGTGGGTTCTTTCCATTCTCCTTCATGGGGTTGTGATCATTTTGATCCCTCCCTAGATATGATATGATATATGATATGATATGATACGATATGATATGATATATTTCCATTTTCCATTGACTTTATATTATTTCTCCCTTATCTTTTACACACAAATAGGTCTTTTTCTTTCAGTCCTTTGAATTAATTAGTCTAGTTTCTTACACACTTACTCTTGTTTTTCTAATGTGGAATAAGATGATACTTCATTTTGTTCTTTGATAGCTAATTTTTCATGTATAAGCTTTAATGATTGTTTTTCTTTGCAATTTGTTTTGGACAATTTCATTTTTGTGTATCTTGGTATGCTTTTATTCAAATTTCTTGGGAGAAAGTTTCCTTTTTTTAGAAATGTGCTATAATTTCAACTAAATTCAGAAATTGAAATCTTTAAATATTTTGCTTATACCTTTCTAATTTGAGAATTCTAATTATATGAATATAAGTTTCTTTCTTTTGGCATAGAGTGAACTATTATATGCTTTCTTCATTTTTTTACACAATTTTATCCATTTAAGTTGGTAAATAATTTATTCACAATGTGCGATCTATTATTAATCTCATGCTATGTATTCATTTTAGAAACATTTCTCGGGCCTAGCGGGATGGCTCAGTGGTCTAAAGCACCTGCTTGGGAAAGCTTGGGCGGCTTCAGGGACTGCGGTTCAATCCCCGGCACCACATGCTGTGCCAGCCCTGCCCTCGGGGTGGGCTGAGCCGGCCATAAAAATGAGTAGAATAAACAAAGGTTCTGAAACAAGAAAATAAATAAATAAATAAAAGAAACATTTCTCTAAAATTCACTCTGTCTACATCTTCTTTCTTTAACATTTTGATATTTTCTATAATTTTAATATGCATTATGATTATTGATTTTCAATAAAGTTATTGAGAAAAAAATTAAGAAAATTTCATTTATAAAGTAATATAGAAATAAATACTGGATTTTGCTGAAACAATTAGAGTTTGTTATTTGAAAGAATAAATGAAATTAATAAACACCTAGCCAAATTTATCAAAAAAAAAAGGAAAGAAAAGAAAAAAATTTGTATTCCTGCAATAAGGAATGAAAAGGGTAAAATAACTACAGACCTTATAGAAACTGAGAATGTCATTCATATCTATCTTAAAAATCTTTACAGGATGGAAAACAGAAAAGAAATGGGCTGACTCCTAGATACATATGAATTATTCAAGCTGAATAAAGCAGATATAAAAATTCTGAATTGCCCCAAATCAAGCAATGAAATTGAAAATGCAATTAAAAACTTAACAGAAAAGGAAAGTCTGTGTCCTGTTGGATAAATAACTGAATTCTGCAAGAAATTTAGACAACATTAAGTGTCAATTCTTCTCAACCTCTTTCATTTAATTCAAAAGGAGGCAATTCTCACAAACACATTCCTGAAGGCAAGTATAACCTGTTATAAAAACCAGAAGCAAAACACAGCCCAAAAAGAGAATAACAGATGTGATAAATTTTCTAATCGATATTGATAAAAAAAATTCTTCTCTTTAAACCGAGAAAAAGTAGTTGTATACATAGTCCAATGTTCTATAATTGCAGTGGGTGAAACTGGCAATGCTGGAAGCTGTTGACTTAAGCCTTTTACAGCTCAGCATACTAATCTAGCTTTACATTTGCTTCATACCTAAACTTTTTATTTTTTAATTATATTTTTTCTTGTTTCAGAACTTTTGTTTGTTTATTTATTTATTTTTTTATGGCCAGCTCAGCCTATCCTGAGGGCGGGGCTTGCGTGGTGCCAGGGATCGAACCGCGGTCCCTGCAGCTGCCTAAGCTTTCCTAAGCAGGTGCTTTAGACCACTGAGCAATCCTGCCGGGCAATAGTTAAACTTTTCTGCTGAGTGTTTAGCAGCAAGTTAAAGCAAGACCTGTATAACAAAACATGTAACTTTTGTATCTCCCAAGGTCAGTCAAATCCCCTCAGGATTAACTTTGAAACCATGTATAGTGCTTTGTAGAACTGTTGTCAGTGTCAGCTGTCTGGATGAGTCACAGCCATTCCTTGACTAGTTTGCTCTCTGTGAAAGCATGAGAGAATGTTTTCTCTCTAGGTGACTCTCCTTAGGTACACTATACACCTTCAATCCCTTTCCTCTGTGGCCCCATAATCTCCTTCAATAGAAAATTTGGGAAACCACTGAGCTATAGGATGTTACAGCACAGGTTCTCTTCTGTCCTGAGTCCTCACAGACCTTGAAGGGCTAGGGCCAAAATATAGGTTAGGATTGTAGCTCTTCTCTTTCTCTAATTTTTGGTCTTTAAGCTTATATTCTTAGCCCTCCAGAAGAAAAGGCTCAGTGATACTTTTAGTCTATAATGGAGTATTTGATCTTAACATCACTGTCTTTCTGAATATCAAACATCTTAGACATAACTTGGAATTGCTCTGTATAAATACTACGAGGACAACAACATGCATTGTATCAATTATTGTGAATGTACTACTAACATGTTTTGAAACTGTCATGTTGTTATTTCTTATTAAAAATAATTTAAAAATCAAGATTAAAAAAAGGAAACCTAGACAAAGACAAGGAAGACACCAACATCAAAGAGGTTAAAGGAAAGCATACATGTAATAGGATGAATAAGCAAAAGGAAAAGCAAAGCACATGAATCACTCCTGAAAAAATAGTGCAATGGCAGCGTCCCCAAAACACCTTATAATAATAAAGAAGAAAAAAAAATAATAATAATAAAGAAGAAAGAGATGTAACAAAGACTAAGATCCTTTTGTATTCGGACCAAACTCCCTGCAATGGATATATCTATTATATAGTATAAGCATGTTCTAATAATAGGCAAAGAAAATCAAAGCCATTTAAAAATAAACTTATGTGCCAAGAAAAAGAGTAACAGACCAATCTCTCATGAACACACATGCAAAAATCCTCAATAAAATGCTAACAAATGCAGCAAATCATCAAGATTATACATCACAGTCAAGTGGCATTCACCCCAGAAATGCGTGGATGGGTCATTGTATGCAAAATAATAAATGTAATGCAGCATAACAACAGCCAAAAACAAAAGTCACATGATCATCTCAAGAGATGCAGAAACAGCCTTTGAAAAAAATCCAACAGTCATTCGTGATTAAAAAAAAGCTAAACCTTTTGGAGGTTCTTAGGACCATTGTCTAATTCATCCTGTGTATATAAGTGCATGATTTTACTCCGGCCATGTTTCTTATCTTTTCTGCTTCCAGTCTCCTTGCTGTTTAACCCTTAAGTTCTTGATTTGCATTCAGCTGTGGTATGTCTTTCCATTTGTATTTCTTCTTTTGAGTTCTTGCACTAGGGAGACTATACAATATTTACAGAGGAAAGGGACTGATGATGTGTAGTGTGCCCAAGGAGAGCCACCTAGAGAGAAAACATTTTCCTAAGCTTTCACAGACAGCAAACTAGACAAGCAATGGCTGTGACTCACCCAGATGCCTGACACTGACAACAGTTCTACAAAGTACTGTACATGGTTTCATGGTAAACCTGAGGGGACTGATTTGACTGCCCTCAGGAGATACAAAAGTTACATTTTTTTATACATGTCTTTCTTTAACTTGTCCTTACCCACCCAGCAGAAAAGTTTAACCATGAAACATAAAACATAAACCTAGATTAGTATGCTGAGCTGTAAAAGGCTTAAATCAACAGCTTCCAACATTGCCAGCTCTGCAAATAACCCATTGCAATTATGGAATGTTGGACTATGTATACAACTACTTTCTCTTAGCTCAATGAGAAGAAATTTTTGAAAAATAATGATTAGAAAAATCCTCATGTCTACATCCTGTGCTCTGAATAACTACTACAAGGACAATATGCATTGTATCACTTTTGGGAATGTACAACTACTGTCTTTTGAAACTGTCACATTGTTATTTCTTATTAAAAATATAAAGAAAGAAAAAAAGGTACACAAAACCAGAATAGATGACCTATATCTTAACTTGATAAAGGCTGCCTGTGATGACCACAAGCCAACATCATACCAAACAGACAAAAATTGAAAGCTTTCACTTTAAGATTGGGAACAAGACAAAAATGCCCACTGTCATCATTTCTATTCAATACAGTTCTAGAAACATTGCCAGAGAAATTTGACAAGAGAGAGAGATAAAAGGAATAAGGCCTGGAAAAGAAGTGAAATTATCATTATTTGAGAATGACATGATGTATAGAACACCACAAAAACTCTACCAAGGGACTTGTAGATGTAATAACTAAATTCAGTAGCAGAGTTGGATACAATGTAAACACTCAAAAATCAATAGCATTTCTGTACACAGACAACAAACACTGCCAGATAAAAGTTATGGAGACCAAAACATTCACAATAACATCAAAAAACCTGAAATACTTAGGGATGAATCTAACAAAAAGAGTAAAAGATCTATGAAGGGAAAATTGAACTGTACATTCTGATAAAAGAGATCAAAGATGCTTTCAGAAAATAGAAGATATTCCTTTCATGGATAGGAAGAATCAGCATTGTGAAAATGGCCATACTTCCAAAATTGTTATACAGATTCAATACAATCCCAATTAAAATATTATTACTATACCTCACACCTCTAAAGAAAACATTTCTAAAATTAATTTATGTCTTAGTTACTTTTTACTCGTTGCTGGGACAAATACCCGACACTCAGAATGAAGGAAGGAAAGGTTTATTAGCTCACAGTTACTGGAGGTTTCAGTCCATATTCAGCTGGCCCAAGGCTGAGTGGAACAGAACAGAGACCATCCAGTTCATGGTGGCAGAACAGCAACAATCACGACAGAGGCAACCGACCAACAAGGGGAGCAGAGAGCAACAGCACTAGTCTATCTCTCCATCTCTCTTTAAATTACATCAGGCTCTCTGCCTTAGCGTATCCATTTCAGGCCACACCTACAATTTCCAGGAGTGCTCAGACCGATAATCTCTAAAACACATAATTCCAGTGACTCATGAGTCAAGTCTCAATCTGTAGAAGTCCTCGCCCCATGATTTCATGAGGCTTTTGGGGGACAACTAGACATAACTTATAACAATCTGTCCCTGGACCCCCAAAGTCTCGTACATATCCCTTTGTACAAGAGACATTCTAGTCCATTTGGAAGAGTTTCAAAAGTCCCAAAAGTTTCAGCATTGCTGAAAAGTCCAAATCCCGAGTCTCCTCCAAGATCCAAGGCAAACTCTCATCTGTGAGCTCCTGTACAAAAGAAATGTTAAACATATCCAACATTCAAAGGCATAAGACAAATGTTACCAGTTCAAAAGTTGCAAACAACAGGGTAATACAAAACACTGGGACCCACACATGTCTAAAATCCAGCAGGATAAACATTAAATCCCATAGTTCCAACTGGAGCACCCAAAACAGTCTGCACTGAGTTGTAAGCTCCACGAAGCTGTGTCCCTAAGGCACTCTTGGTGGTAGTTTCCATGGCTTCTCTCTTTGACTGGTTTTGCTCCCTCTTTGCATGATCCACATTCCTGGCTTTTAGAAACTTCTGGTGTTTCCACTGAACAAGTTTCTCCCACACAGCTTTACACACTGCCCTCTGAGAGGCACACTGCCTGGCCTCCCAGGCCTTATTCTGAAATCAAGGTAGAAGCCTTCTTAACCTCAGAACTCCATCATTCTGCATACACCTGTATGGATGATGCCAAGGGCTGCTGCTAGCTGGATCAGTAGCCAGGCTTCCTTCTCTCTTGGCTGTAGGGGTCAAGGGCTTAGATCACTGAGCACTCTGACCCTGATTCTAAAACACAAATCCTCCATGCTGGTGCCATTTTGGAACCTGGTTTGGCCACTGCCCCCATTCTGATACTTGGATCTCTGTGGCTTTCTTCTCAAGGCAAAATCTCTCTCCCTTGCAATTTTGAGGCTGCAAAGAGTAGAGAGCTGTCACCTCTTGTGATGCCCTCAGGCCATCCTTTCGATTCTTTTGTTCCTTCCTGGCAATGGAGACCCTTTTAGCTCCATCTTTGCAGTCCACAGCTTTCCTGATGTTCCCTTTCTGGCCAAATCCACATTTTAAATCATCCTTCTTGGCTTTTTTCTCTTGATTTGCAACATAAATCTGGCTAAAAGCCACCAATAACAACCATGCCATTGCCCCAATAGTTGGCTGCTTTGAAATAGCTCTTGAAAGATTAATCAGTCTGCCATGCTTAATCTCAGTCTTAGGCAAAGTCTCTGGGCACGAGCAAAATTCTGACGACTTTCAGTCAATCCATATCACAAATCACCTGGAGTCCAATAACCTATGCCATCCTTTTTCCCAGCAGAAGCCTCCTCCGCCTGGTCTTTACAGGCAGGCTTTCTGTCAGTCTTCTGGACTGAGTTCTGATGAGAATCTCCCCTACAGAACAGTTGAAGCTTTTCCAGCTCTTCATAAGTAGAAGACCTCTCCAAATATTTGCTATCTCTGCTAATAAGCCATTCTTTACACCCAGGCTTCAAACCAGTCTTCTGGTCTGAGTTCAGACCAGAATCTCCCAAACGGAACAGCTGAAGCTGTTCCAGTGCTTTTCTTGTAGCCGACATCTCTGAACCTTTTCTATCTCTTCCTGTAAGCTGTTCTCAAAAGCTTGTAATTCACATGGTCGGGTTAGTCACAACAATGACCCTACTAAAGTAGGGTCATTAGTAGAAAAGTCTTAGTTACTTTTCTCTCATTTCTGGGACAAATACCTGACACTCAAAATGAAGGAAGGAAAGGTTTATTAGCTCACAGTTACTGGAGGTTTCCGTCCATATTCAGCTGGCCTAAGGCTGGGTGGAACAGGGCAGAGACCGATCAGTTTATGGTGGCAGAACAGCAACAATCGCGACAGAGGCAACCGACCAACCAGGGGAGCAGAGAACAACAGCACTAGACTGTCTCTCTGTCTCTCTTTAAATTACATCAGGCTTTCTGCCTTAGCCTATTTGCCTCAGACCACACCTGTAATTCCCAGGAGTACTCAGGCCTATAATCTCATCAGTGCTAAAACATAAGCCCAGTGACTCATGAGTCAAGTCTCAATCTGTAGAAGCCCCTGCCCATGATTGCATGAGGCTTTGGGGGACAACTAGACATAAATCATAATAATTTGGAACCATAAGAGACCAAGAAAAGCAAAAGCAGTCCTAGGCAACAAAGGCAAAGCAAGAGGCATCACAGTCCCTTATGAAATTATACTATGAAGATACTTAATAAAATCAGCATCATACTTGAAAAAATAACTGACGTGAGGATCAAAGGTACAGATTAAAAGATGTAGACACAACTAAAAACACACTCAGCCACTTTATCTTTGACAAGTGGGCCAAACACACTCATTGGGAGAAAGCCTCTTCATTAAATGGTGCTGCAAAAATTAGCTTTCTATATGTCGAACACTAAAATTAGATCTATGTTTATTACTATGCACTAAACTAAAGTAAAAATGGATCCAAGACTTAAATAGTATAGCAAAAACACTAAATCTACTAGAGGAAAAACTTAAGTACAAATCGTAAAGACATAGGAGTAGGCAGAGATTTCTTGAACACAAACCAAACTTCATGGAAAGGATTTCAAAAAATCAGTACCTGGGATTTGAACTCATCAAATGATTTTGAACATGAAAACAAATCACCAGCAGAGTAAAAAATAAACCCATGAACTGGGAAACCATTTTAGCAAACTCACCCTTAGACAAACGATTTCTATCTAGAACATACAAATAATTTTTAAAAATCAGGCCCCCAAAATTCAAAGACTCAATCCAAAAATGGTCTCTGAAATGAATACATACTTCTTAGGTGAAGAAATACAAATGGCAAATAAGTACAAGAAAAAAAATCTTCACAATGATTGATCATTCAAGAGATACAAATTAAAACAACACTGACATTCCATCTCACCCAGGAAAAAAATGGCTACCATCAAGAAGTCAACCAATAATAAATGCTGCAGGAGCTTTGGGGGAATATAAACATTTGTCTACTGCTGGTGAGAGTGTGGACTGGTATAATCACTATAGAAATCAGTGTAGTAATTCTTCAAAAAAGGAAGATTAGAGGCCCTATTCCAGCAAGACATTTTCCTCCTGGATATTATTCCAGAAAACCTCTAAGTATCATACTGCTGCAGTATATGCACACCCATGTTTATAAGAGCACAATCTGTCATAGCTAAATCTTATAAACAACCCAAGTGCCCATCAACTAAGGAATGGATAAATAAGATGTGGTATTTTTACTCAACTGAGCATTATTCAACCATAACTAAAGATAAACTTGACAGTTTTATAGGTCAACAGATGCATCTAGAGGCAACACTTATAAGTGAAATAAACCAGACCCTCATGTGTAAATATCGTATTGTCTCCCTAGTTTAAGAACCTAAAAGAGTAAGCAATATCTGAAAGGTGTAATAGGTACTTTGAAAGTGAAAGAAACTGTTCAGAGGGAAGGAACAATTGGGATCAGGGAAGAGAGAAAAGAACAAAGAAGGAAATGCAAAAAATATATATATATATGTGATAGCTTGGATAATTGTACTGATGATTTCTCCTGTTCTAGTCAAAGGAAAAGATAATGTTTAAGGGATTTTTCTCTTTATTTTTTTGACCAATATATATGCTTATAGCTTGTCATCTGAACAACTCATTTAAAGACAAAAATAGGCAATTTAAAAACTGCATGCAAACCTGAGAAAAAGAGGTTCAAATTCTTCATTTCAGTGTACAACAAATATTTGGTTAAAATAGAACTGTTTCATGTACATAATTACTTGTTTAAATTTAAATTTAATTAAAATAAAATAATTATTTTAATAAAACAACAAAACACTTGCATTAAAATTTTAAGTTCATATCATTTAATGAATTTGAAAATATAATTAAAACCATACCAAGAAAGAAAAGGCCAAGCCCTGACAAATTCACTGCAGAATTCTACAAGAAATTTGAAGATATAAAGGCACTAATTTTGAAACTTTTTAATGAAATTGAAGGGAACAAGTGTATATAAAATCATTCAAAGATGTTTTAACGTATGCAAATCAATAAAGGCAATACCTCATATTAAGAGAGCCAAGGACAAAAAAACTTTTGACAAAGTCTAACACCAAGTGTTGATTTTTTTAAAACTCTACAGAAAATAGGAATACATGATCTTTATCTCAATCTGATGAAAGTGTTCTATAACAAACCAACAGCCAACATCATACAATATGGACAAAAACTAATAGCTTTCTCTCTATAAGCAGAAACAAGCCAAGGATGTCCACTGTTCCCACTCTTATTCAATATTGTTTGTTTTGAGGGGTTTTTTTTTTTTTCAGTTTCAATATTGTTCTGGTAGCTTTACCCACAGCAATTAGACAAATAAATAAATAAATAAATAAATAAATGGAAAAAGTTAAATTATCATTATCATGGATGGCATGATACTCCACATAAAAGACCACAAAAGCTCTACTAAAAGACTTCTGCATTTAGTAGGCAGATTGAGTAGTATAATTTGACATAAATTCAACATTTTAAAATCATTTCCATTTCTATGCACAAATGAAATCACTAAGAGAGACCTTTAGAAAACAACACTTTTCACAGTAGAATCCAAAACATTAAGTATCTAGGAATCAACCTTTTAAGTGAAGAAAAAGACCTCTAAATTGAAACTTACAGTACTTTGAAAATGGAGATTGAAGAGGATAGCTAAACATGGAACTCTATCTTATAATCTTGGGTTACAAGAATCAATATAGTGAAAACCACCATACTTCCAAAATTGTTATACCAATTTAATGGAATTGTGATCAAAATTCCAACAACACATCTTATAGAATTAGGAAAAAACAAGCCTAAAATTCATTTGGAATCAGAAGAGACCTAAAGTATCAAAGGCAATTCTAAGCAACAAAGGCAAGGCAGGGGCATCACAATTACAGACTTGAAGTTATACTACAAAGCTATTGTACAAAAACCATGCCGGCAAAAGAATAGACTCAGGGATCCATTAACCAGAGTAGAAGATGAAGAAACAGCCCCAGACGTACTTAGTCACTTGATATGTCAAAAACACATTCACTGGAAAAATAAAATAAAATAAAATAAAATAAAATAAAGACGTACTTAGTCACTTGATATGTCAAAAACACATTTACTGGAAAAATAAAATAAAATAAAACAGCCTCTTTAATAAATCATACTCAACAAACTGGTTTTTCACATACCAAAGATTAAAATTAGACCCATATGTATTCATCATCCATCAAACTAAAATAGAAATAGATCCAAGATCTAGATATTAAAATAGAAAGATTAAATCTACTGGAAGATAAAACTCTTAAAGACATTGACATAAGTGAAGTCTTTGTGAACAAAACCCTAATCACACAGGAAATACCTCAAAGAATCAACAACTGACATCCCATCTTATTAAAAAGATTAGCATAGCAAAAGCAACTACGGAGTAAAGAGACAATGCACAGTGTAATGGTTTTTATCTAGCTGTTCCTCAGACAAAGGACTACTTTGTAGATAATATAAAGAACTCAAAAAAATTTACAACCCCCGAACTTAAAGACTCAATCCATGATAGTCTAGTTATCAATCACCTTGAAAGAGCCCAAATGAGTCACTAATCCACCCCCCAACAGGAAGAGACCCTGTCCCATATTCATGCCCGCTTGCTACACAATTTGCTTCCCCATTTGGGACTGGATTTAATCAATTTTACTTGAGCAATGGTGCTTTTAATCTAATTGGTTGACCACAGTTTTGTCCCACTTTATGCCTACCTAAGCAAGCTCCCATGTTCTCCACTACCTTAGATATACCTCACCATATGGTTTTCCTCCATAAAAGTTGCTGGAAGAGACAGCTTCCCAGGGACAACCTACTTGGGCCCCACTCCTGTCCCTCTCTCAGAAAGGAACTTGCTTTCCTCCAGTAAATATATTATGCACATGAAAAACTTCAATCTGGCCTTTTTACCAAGATGGCACTGAAGGCAAAGAAGGAAGCCCCTGCCCTTCCCAAAGCTGAAGTCAAAGCAAAAGCTTTGAAGGCCAAGAACACCATGCAGAAAGGCATCCACAACCACAAAAAGAAGATATGAATGTCACCTTCCGTCCACTATCCTAAGGCACTGTGGCTCCAGAGGCACCCCCGGAAGAAACAAGCCTGACCACTATGTAATCATCAAGTTCCCCCTGACCATACAATCAGTCATGAAAAAGATCGAGGACAACAACACACTTGTGTTCATTGCGGATGTTAAAGCCAATAAGCAGCAAATCAAATAAGCTGTAAAGCTACTCTGTGACATGGATGTGGCCAAGGTCAATCCCCTAATCAGGTGTGATGAAGAGAAGAAGGCATGTGTTCTACTGGCTCCTGATTAGGATGCAGTGGATGTTGCCAACAAAATTGAGATCATCTAAACCGAGTCCAGCTGGCTAATGCTAAATACACACTTTTATTTACCAGAAAAAAAAAAATAGCCCAAAAATGGACATCTGAGATGAATACATGCTTCTAATGTGAACAATTGCAAACAGAAAATAAATATATGAAAATATCTTTAACATTCCTGGTCATTAAAGTGATGCAAATTAAAACAACAGTTAGATTTCATCTCATCCAAGAAAGTGTTGTTATTATTATTAAGAAACCAACCAATAATGAATGCTGGAGGGGATGTGAAAAAAAAAAAAGAACACTTTCTCACGTCTGTTGAGAGTACAGACTGGTGCAAGCACTATGGAAATCAGTGTAGAAATTCCTCACAAAACTGTGAGTACAGGTTCCATTTGACCCAGCTACTGCCCTTCTTTTTTATGTTTTTAGTGCAGGGTCTGCAGGATCTCACTACACAGATCGGACTCATAGTGATTCTCCTGTACTCAGCCTCCCAAGAGCTGGGATTCCAGGCATGCGCTGCCATGCCCGGTCCTCCCCTTCTTGATATCTTCCCAAAGGAATTAAAAGCATCACGCTGCAGCAATATGCACATGCTCCCATTTGTACTAGTGCTGCTTGCAACAGCCACATCTTGGAAACTGCCCAAATGCCCACCAGTAATTGGGGAGTGGTTGGAGATGTTTTAACCCAATGAAGGATGACTCTGCTGTGAAGAAGGATAAGTTCGAGGCCTTTCTAGGTAATTGGATGCATCCTGAGACCATTCTATTGGAAGAAGGAAACCGGACACACATGTGTAAATACTGCTTTGTTTCTCTGATGTGAGAGACTAAATGTATAAACAAGGGCTAAAAGGTGTAATGGATATTGTGAAAAGGAAGAAAATGTTCAAGTGGAGCAGGGAACAAAGCAGTGGGGAATAATAGAAAAAAGAGAAAAATTTAGAAAATTTAGAAAAGGAAAAGTTAGAGCCAAAGTTTTGTAAATGGGGAGGAGAGGAGGGCATGAAGGGAAGGTAGTGGAGTGGGGGAAGGAAGCTAGACATGTCATGTGCAGCTACAAAGTCTCATCGTGGAGCATGGGAAAACCTGGGACTACTGGCACCACTGGACTCAGCTGCTCCTCTTCTAGGTATTTTCTCAGAAGATTTAAAAGCACCACGCCACAGTGATGTATGGGCGATATTTATGCGCCTATGTGCAGCAGCAAAGCTTGTGGTAGCTAAAACTTGGGAGCAACTCAAATGCTTATCAGCTGGCGAACGGCTAAAACAATGTGGGGTTTTTAAATATATATAATGGAGTACTACTCAGCCATAAAGAAAGAGAAAATTGAGACATTTGAGCTAAATGGGTAGACCCTGGAACCATACTCCTAAGCAAAATAAATTGGACATTATCTGTCTGATGCGAGAAAGTAAAAATGTAAGCAGGAACTGAAGTGTAGGGTAGATGCTATGAAATGGGAAATCTTCAATAGGAAAAGGTAAGAGGGAAGGGAAATGGAGCTTGAAAAGAGGTGACAGGAATCAGGGGGGAAAGGCCAAATCCAGAGATATCATGTCCAACTCCTCATAATAAGTGTCATCCTTATGTATGCCTAAATTGTACTGATAAACAGACAATTTTAAAAGACCCCAAAATTCTGCCAAAAAACTTCTAGAATTAAACACCAAATTCGGCAATGCAGGAGGGTGCAAAACCGACGCACAGGAGTGAAGAGTGCTCCCGCTGTCTTCCTGGGCTATGAAAGTGAGCTCGAGGCCAGCCTGAACTGCATAGCAAGATACTGTCTCAAAAAGACAAATAAATAAATAAATAATATCAAGAAAATTTACTTAATAATTTACTTAAAATTTACTTAATAATTAAACTAACCTAGTAATCAAAAGATTTCTGCAATGAAAAGTATAAGAGGTCGTCAGAAGATTGAGAGATAGCCTCAGTCCCTAGATAGGCAGAATCAATGTCCATGCTGCACAGCTGGACACTATAGCAGTAAGTGAACCAAATCAGATCCACATGTGCAAACATTCTATTATCTCACTAGTGTGAGAACTTGAAAGAGTAATGAAAATCTAAAAGATACAACAAATACTGTGAAAGAGAAAGACAGTGTTCATTGGGAAGGAAAAGCTGGGATAAGGAAAGGGACAAATGTAGGCAGAGAAAAAAAATATATATATATATATGTAGAATAGTTTGGATGACTGAATCCTTGGTTTCTGCTAGCCTTTTGAAAGGAGCAGTTAATGCTTCAAGGTTTGTTTTGTTTTTGCTCTGATTTGTTCCCTCGTTTTAATTTTATAACTTCTTTGTTACTATTTTTAAACATTTGTATTTTATATTAATTTTACACATTTATATCTGGTAATGTGAATAACTAATTTGAAGATAGCATCATGTAATGCAGCAACCATTGCTGTATTCCTATTACTTGGTTTAGTGAATTCTTGTATTGTTACCAGTACTGTTTTTTCTTTATATCTCTGTTTGTATTCTTTTTTTTTTTTTTAATTTTTTTTTAAATTTTATTTATTTATTTATTTTTCTTGTTTCAGAACCTTTTTTTTTGTTGTTGTTTACTCACTCATTTTTATGGCCGGCTCAGCCCGCCCTGAGGGCAGGGCTGGCACAGCATGTGGTGCCGGGGATCGAACCGTGGTCCCTGAAGCCGCCCAAGCTTTCCCAAGCAGGCACTTCGGACCACTGAGCCATCCCGCCGGGCCCCTGTTTGTATTCTTTAAAAATAAAAAAAAATATAAAAATGGACATGCTTCCAAAATGATACATAGATTTAATGCAATCTCAATCAAAATGTCAATGGAATTCCTAACTAGAGAAAACAATCCTAAAGTTTATGGAACCACAAGAGATCTACAATACAAAAAGACAAAGCTAGACAATAGGAGCAAAGCAGGAAGTACTGAAATCCCATTTCAAGATATATTACAATGATGAAAATACCATGGTATTGGCCAAGAGAAACACATAACATAAAACAGAAATAAATCCTAGGCTTTGAATCAATGGTCTAGAGCAGAAAATGCAGAAACAACTATAGATATACTCAGTCACCCTATCTTTGACAACAGGGTCAAAAACAGACATTGTGGGAAAGATCACCTCCTTAATAAGTGGTACTGGGAAAACTAGCTTTCTGCGTGTAGAAGATTAAATCTAGACCCCATTCTCTTTTTACTTTAATGTAAACCTAAAATTACAATGCATCAAAGCTTTAAATATTCAAGCAGAAGTACTTAATCTGTTGAATAATAAAAATAGATAAAACTCTTTAAGACATTGGTGTAGGCAGTCTTTCTGAACAGAACTCTACTTCCACAGGCAAGAACAATAAAGAATCAATAAGTCAGATTACATCAGATTGAAAGTCTTCTGCATAGCCACGGAAGCAACCAGAAGAGTGAACAGACAAGCTAGACAACAAATGAAAGCTTTGTCAGCCATTGCTCAGAGAACTAACCTGGATATACAAAGAACTCAGAAAAATCTAGACTTTCCAAGAACTAAAGATAAAGTAGCATCAGACCCAGCTGTTCCACTTCTAAGCATCTTTCCAAATGGCCTATCCATGTCTACCAACAGATGAATGGATCAAGACAACAAGTGTACACAGGAAGGAGAACTATTCTGAAAAGAAGAGTAAACTAGGGATCTACAGGAAGTGGGTGCACCTCGGGACCATAATGGGAAGTGAAGCAAGTCAGACAAACAGGCTTTACTGCATGGCTCTCTTATTTAAAAAGAAGATCCCCAAATATGAATAAAGAGCTAAATAAAGGGTAGATCATGATAAGTAAGAAGCAGGATCTTTTGCAAATGAGGTGGAGACAAGGCGGTAGAAGAAAAGAAAGAGCTGAGATGGATTTTGTGCATGTCCCAAACTCCCCATGAAAAATGTAATTGTGCTCTGCTAATGTGTACCAAAAAAAAGAAAGAAAACAATGCTGCAAAGTTATAAAAACAAAACCAGTATGGTGCTGGCATGAAAGCAGACACAGAAACCAACAATAAAGGCACATTTCTACAAGTTAATGATTTGCAAGCAAGCTGCCAGGAACACACCTCGAGGGGTGGACAGCCTCTTCAGTGGGAGGAGCTAGAGAACACAGATGCCCACGTGCAGGAAAACGACTTGTGCACTTCAGAATCGCTGGGGAGGTCTACATGTCCTCACTCAAACAAATGGGCAATGCTGGAGGTGACGGGTGTGCTGCTGGTCACCGCCACTGTGCACTCATAAGTGGACATCACACTGTAGCCTGTAGCATACCTGAGGCCTTGGGGTCTAGTGCAACAACAATAACAACTTTGCATTAGAAGCTGTAATGTCAAGGACATAGCACAAGTAGTCCAAACCCACAAGACACACAACGTAGAGAGAAGCCAAAGGTAAATGCTCCATTCCTTTTATTTTGTTGTGAATCTAGACTAATCCTTCCAAAAAAGAAACTTTGACCAAAAACCAGGAAGATTCATCAAGCCATCTAATCCCACTATGTTCAGCTGCTGACCACCCCCAGCCTGAAGTGAACCCTTCAGACCCTCTCCAGGGCCCTAACCAAAGCCCAAGCTGCTCAAAGATGCTTTCTAAACCCACCAGTCAGGACACCCAGAGACCCCATGGTAGGTGGTCTCCTCTCTGCAGTCATCGTCCAAGCTGCTCAACTGCAAAGAGTCCAGGCGGTCTTGCCTGGTGGCAGGGGCAGCAATAGATGGCCCAGCACCCAGGCCTCACCACCCCAAACTCCACTGGAAGTTGGATGAAATGCACGTGGGCATCGAGGCGAGGCCTGGAGGACCCCTGTACGTGGGGACTCCTCTTTGCCACTCCTCACAGCCACCTGTGCAGCTGCCAGTCAGGCCTGGGTGCCCTGCAGAAGGTCCCCAAAGCTCTCTTTTGCTCTGAGGGAAGCAGGCAGTAAGGCTCCTGGCTGGCCCCTGTGTGGCAGACTTGAGCCTTGTGGGCTCTGTGCACTTCCCATTTGTGAAACAGCTTCAAGGGTTGCTGCTGTGGTGACAGAGCCCAGTAGCAGGGCAGGGGCTCTGGCAGGAGCACTGGGGTCCCCGAGAGATATTTAGGGCCTATGGGAAACACATGATTCTTAGTGCCCCCGCGGGGGCAGTCATTCGTTAAATATCCTGAGGTCACTGTCCCACCCACAGTGATTCTCAGCCCCTCTCTCATAGGTCTGGTTCCAGAAGCCTTGGACAGAGAACTCTGAATTCCCCAGCCAACCCCCTCCACTTCCAGGCCCAGGCTCACACTCACCATGCCTTCTCCAAGAAGCCAGGGCTTCCAGAAACGGACTAGTTCCCTGGCATGAGGTAGAGGTAACAGAAGAGGAAGAAAAGCCTGCAAGAGACCCTTGCTGAGGGTGGAGGGGAAATGAGCCAGTGCCTCTTCTGCTCTGACCTGCTGCTCTCAGGTGTGTGAGAGGAGTCCTGGGGCTCAACCCTGGGAGCCCCTAGCCAGTGAGCAGCAGTGACAGCCCTAAGGAAGACCACCCTTTGTATCTTGCACTTTACCCCCTGGAGAGGCCAAGGGCCCATTCAGGGTTCCCCAGTCCCAGCCCAGGCTCCAGCTGACACACAGCTGTGTGGTTCTTGGACATTGGATCTCCCCCTTGGGCCTTGGGCCGAATGTCAAAGGCCCCCTGTTATCCCCCCCACCAATTGCAAGCCAGTGGCTCTGAGTAAGGACCTCCAGCAGGCCCACCGCTATCCCCCCTCCTGCCACCCCACTCCAGACTCTCGCGCACCACCCCCGCATCTCGGTTCTGTCCTCGCTGGGAGCCCGCGGTGCGTCATTGTCCTGGGCTGAGGCTGGCGCGCACTTCATTAATTCAATAGCTCTGGGCTTGAAAAACACCAGCTAAATTGCATCCCATTTTCCCCAAGCCCATTAGCAACCCGCAGCCCAGGTCTGCGCTGTTCTGCCCCGGCCTCTGCTGCCCCCTCCTCCGCTCCCCAACAGAACCAACTTTTCTTCCTGGACCCAAGGGAAAGGGCTTTGTCATGCGAACCATGGGGAGGGGGCTGCCAGCTGGCGTCAGGATGCGCCCGCCAGGCTGAGTGAGCTAAGGGAAGCTCTGTGTCAGCTTGCGGGGACACAGTCGCCCCTACTACGGGGGCAGGGCGTCCTCTCCGACCTGGGCCCCTAGCAAAACTGCAGTCCCAGATGCCACCCCTTCCTCGTGGACCCAAGGAAATGTCAGGGAGCAAGGAAAATGGCACCGGGATGTGGTGACAGGGATAGCTGAGAAACTGCAGCTCCCTCGCCCGTCCCAGCTTCCTAGGGGCCAATCCCTGGAGCCTGGAGGGAAAGAGGTGCAAGACCCCTTCCACATCCTGGCCAGGGGCTGAGGAGGGAAGGAAAGAGGGGCGGGGCCCCTGGAATGGTGGAGCGCCTCTCCTTTGCCTTAACCCCACTGCTTAATGGGGGTGGGGGATTCAGTTCTTTCTTAGATGTATGCGACCCCCGCCCACTCGATCAGACTTGACATTTTTCTCTTCCACTCGTGGGGTGCCGTCTAGAGTCCTGGGGGGGGGGCGGTCCTGCACCTGGGAGCCAGTGTGCTAGACCATCAGGGCAACTGAATGTGCACGTGGAAAAGTGGCTTGGGCCCCAGGGGTCCCGGGAGGTCAGTGTGTTAACCAGCAGGGAGGGCTCCACCCCAAAGGCCTGTGGCTTTCTGCAGGTCAGGCAGTAACCCAGGGACAGCTGCCTGGAAGGTCAGTTGCTCTGGCCACAGAAGTGGCCATGAAGAGCCACTTCTCAGAGGAAGCAGCCGTACTCTGGCCCTGAGCCTTGATTCTAGTCCAGTTCCAGGCTGTGCACATCCCACCAAGCCCAGGGGTCCCCCATCCCTGTGCCACCCCCACGGGGTCACTGGCTTCTGATCAAAATAGCCCCCTTCCTCAGATGCCTAACAAAGTGTGTGTATACACGTATGTACCCAGCAACTTAACGCACAAGACCTTCCTCAACCGTTTGAAAGTCCGAGGTCACACCCATTTCACAGCTGAGAAAACTGAGTCCTGTGCAAGCCAGGGACTTCCCAGGGCTAACTGGGGCCAGGATCCCGAAGCGCTCTCTGTCCAGGTGTGTGGGGACTTCAGGATCTGTGGGATTCTAACCAGGCATGGGAGGGAGCCCCCTTCAGAGGGAAGCTGCCAAGGAGCACAGTGGTAAAGGCCCCCTTGCAGATAGAGAAATCAAGGCTCAGAGGCCAGATGGCCACAGTGCTAGCAAGTGACAAAGGCAGGATTCAAACCCAAATTCTGAGACTCAGCCAAGGAGCCCAAACAGTGCTTCTGTAGCTACATGGGCCATTCTGCCTTGCAGCCCACCACTAGGCTTGGGGGTTTCCTAACTCGGGAGCCATCTTTAAGAGTGGTTTTCCAAAGGGTGCAGTTTGTCCCCACTAAATGAACGCCCCCACTGGGGACATCTCCCAGGTGCTGAGCTCAAGGAAGGGCCACCCTGTGCTGGTCGCTGGTCCCTGACAAAGCCTCCTACTGTCTCTGGCTTCCCCATGCCTCAGTTTCCTCGTCTGTCTTCTGCAGCCATTCTTCCTGAGGCCACTGGGGGGCTTCAGAGGGAGGCTGAGGTGAAGGCTCCCCCCACACACACACACCAGCTCTCCCTGTTTGCGCAGAGCGGGGGCGGGTAGAGGCTAGGAAAACAGTGAGTCACCGCAGAGCGTGTCCGCTGCCGCCGGCCCGCTTGGAGCGGCGGCTGCAGGTTTCGTAGTCAATTATGTAATTCACGAGGCTCCCGCGCGGGGCTGTCTGAGTCAGCCCGTCTGTGTCGTGACCAAGCGGAGGCTGGCAGCTCGGCGGCGTGGGCACACTCTGTGCCCTGGGCTCTGGCCCCTGCCCCTCGGGGGCCGGAAGTCTGCGCCAGCCCCAGCGTGGGCAGACAGGGAGGGGGGCACTCCAGACCTCGGATGGGCAGGAAGACGTGCCTAGAGGCTCCTGTCTCAGTGTGAGGGGCTCCAGAGGGGTAATGCGGAACAGGAGTGAGCCTCTTTTTCAGAAGGTGCTCAGGGGCCAGGCCAGGGACACTAGTAGACTGGAAGGCAGGGTCCTGAAGTTGCACGTTCCTCTAACCGACGCCGGGATCACAGACACACACTACTCTGATGCGGTGCAATATGTTTATTGTGCAGGATTCAAACGCTGGGGCGGGGGAATTCCTCCCTCCCCAGGCTCGCATGCCCCCTGTGGTTTGCTTCACCCACTGTCCGACCCCTGCCCCTACTTCCAGAGCTCTATCTGGTCCCCCTGGGAGAGCTGCTGCACTGCCCCATCTTCAAGGAGTCCTTTGTATACTGCAGGGGCGCTCCAGGAGGGCTTTCTCCGGAACAGCTTGCAGTCATTCCAAGCAGGAGACTCCATAGGGGTCACGGACTGGATGCAGAGCCATGCTAGAAAGGGAAGTGAATGCGTCAGAAGGGGCTTAGCGCTCTCCTGGGGTCTTCCCTGCCGTCCTACAGCTCCCTGCCTTAGTTTCCCACGTGCAGTCACCTCCCAGGACAGAAAGTAGTTGCAGGTCTGGAATGGTTGGTGAGTCCGGGTGTCAAAGCAGCCTCCTTATCCCTTCCTGACATCCTTTCCTATCCCTAGCAATCTCCCTCCCACCAGGGCCCTCCTTTTATTTTTCCTGGCTGAAACCTTACACAGACACTGCCATCCTGGGAAAAGAGATAAACAGATAAAAGAAAAACAACCTCAACTGTGAAAAACAGTCCAAATCAAAATTCTCTTCCGGCCCGAGTTAATTACACTTTAAATTGGCATGTTTACTGATGGGGAAGGGGGTGAGTTAGGAAAAGACAGCAGCGCCCCCTTCCCAGCTGTTTGTACAGTAAAGCTGGGCAGGCTGGCGGGCTCTCGGGGCCTTGGCAGGCCCCGCTGCTCCCCTGCCAACCCGAGAGCCGAGTGAAGGCAGCCATGGCAGATGGCAGAATCAGGAAGCTTCCCACAGCCGGGGCTTGCGCTACCTTCTCCAGGGTTTTCCGTCCTCCAGGGATCCTGCAGGGTCGTAGCCCCTTCTACCTGGGCTCACACCCTTTGCCTGGAAGTAGAGTTCCCTGGTACATTCATTTACCCAGCACCTAGTAAACTGGCAGGTGGCTTTCTAGATCCCTGGCTTTCTAGAAGATTCTAATGACACACTTGGGGCTCCCCTCTAGCCCACATGCCCTGGAAAGATCCCATCCCTGCTCCCAGCCACTCTTGCTGCGCAGGGGGTTGACCGAGGGGCCCCTCTCACTGTGGAAGACAGGGCCTGAAGCGCTAGGGGGCACCTCCCGACCAAAAGAGAGCAGAGCCTCTGGCGGCAGAGGGAGCCAGCCAGGCCCTGGGGGGGTGCAGCTGGGAAGGCTTCCTGGAGGGGGCAGACACGGCTCTGTCCTTCCCTAACACACTAAGTCCAGGGTTGGCCCCTCTGGGCAGACGGTGGGGCTAAGCACACAGGTAACGCCAGTGCCCGCTCCAGGATAATGGGAAAATGACAAACGAGCCTTCATCAGCCCTGTTCCCGGCTCGCCCATGACGAATGTCGCTGCGCCTCCGCAGGGTCTTTTCAGCAGCCTCTGCGGTACAGCTTTGGCAGTGTTGGTGGAGATTTATGTCTGTCTTGTTTGGATTCTTCCACATCCCTCTGCCTCTTGACTTTCTCCAAGAGCATGGTTTTTGTTTATTCATTCCACAAATGTTCCCAAGGCTTCACAGACCTCCTTCCAGCGACAGGCTGATGGGTTTCAGTATACCTGACATGTAAGCACCCACTCTGTGCCAGTGTCTGTGGCTGGCAATCTCAGAAGATCCATTGGCTGGCACCTACTGTGTGCCCACACTGCAGGCCTCAGAGGGCCCTGGCTGTAGGATTTGCCCACTGCACATTGGCCCCACAGGCCTCTGTCTCTAGAGCAGGACCCTGTGGACCTGCAGGGGGGATAGGCCTGAAATGAGGGGTTTTCTGTGTCCCGAGGACCCCAAAGGGCAGTGAGCTGGGCGGGAAGAGGCGGGACTGCATGCATAGGAGGATGGAAAGATGTGGACGGGTTCTGGGGTCTCCTGCAGGGCTCGATTCATACCCATAACCATTCACAATGAAGGGAGACTGCCAGCACGGGAGTCCAGCAACACAGGTGGGCGTGGAGCTTTGCTGATCAGACCCCGGGCCCTGGGCTTCTCACAGAGCGAGCAGCCTTCCTCCAGGCTGGACACAAACAAGGGCACCCACTTCATAGGTGATGCCACCACCGGCCTCACCTTGCAGAGAGCATCAGGAGGCCGGGGCAGGATCTTACCTTCTGCTGGGACTTGGGGCCACTCCCAGACGTGGGCTCCAGGTGCTCCTCACCATGGGGTGCACAGGATCAAGGCAAAGCACCTCTGAAGACGGGTTAGTGCACTGCTCCTCATCCTCCCTTGCTGATTGAAACTCCAGGTGATGTCCAAGAGACCCAGGGGGGCCTCAGCTGGGCTTTGCACATGCTGGACACCTAGGAGGAAGTGTATGTGCACCCCACCCATCCTAGATCATTGGCTGGGCTTACTCTGCCTCCGAGACAGGCCAAGTCACTGACCTCCAGCCAAAGGGTCCACAGTGACCCTTTGCAGGCACAGGCATTTTCATCTGGCTTGTCGGGCCAGAAAAGCCTTTTGTTTATTTCCTGTACTTTTCAAACAATAGATAAGTCAATCATTTTGCTTTTAATGAAATCCTGTACCAAGTGGCACAGGGTCACCCTCTTTGGGTCTAAAACTGCGTTTGGAACATGTGGGCTGCTGACTGCCTGGTACCCCAGTGACATTTTGTCTCATGCATAATTCCCTGGTGGCACAAGAGGTACTCAATGCTCTCCCAGCTAGTGGCCCCAGAGACATGGTACTAGCCGTGTGCCTTCGATCCCTGCAGTGTAGCAACGGTGACACTGGAGCAATTAGGTGAGGCTAATGTCGGTCTCCGTGCACACATGATTAATATATTCTGAGGATGTGTCAGTGCATTAAAGGCAATTTTCATCTCCAAATGTTCCCATTTATGCAGCTCCATGCATAATCTATTAGCCCTGACACCGGGTTCTGGCCCACTGTAGACGAGGCTCCCCAGAGCATTCAAGGTCTGCTGGAGGGCCCCGGGGTGGCAGGGGGCAAGCTCTGTGGGCGTCTGCGGGGAACTGTTGAGACCTCAGTTGGCAAAGCGGAGAAAAGATCCTAGACCTTCTTGACCTGTCACTGCTGCTGCAGACCTCAGGCTCTCGGGAGTCAACCTGAAAGGGCTGGAAAACCAAACAGCTTTAAACAAATGTGAAGAATTTCTGAAAACCAATTAGCATATTCATGGGCTCAGGCACCACATCTTACAGAGTTCCTGCTCCATGTGCCTTGCTTTTCTACAGATTAACCTAGTGTGGTCTGTGCCCTTGGGGACTCTATTAGTCAATCAACAAATATTCACTGTGCTGCTAATATGGGCCTGGCCTAAAGTCCCAGGACTGGGAATGCAGTAGAGGCTAACAGAAAAATATCCTTGCCCTGAGAAATGATGCAGGCTGGAGAAGGGATGCAGGAGGCAAGGAGATGCTCACAGAGGCAACTGTGGAAAGCAGGAAGCTGGCACAAAACAGCAACAGAGTGATTGACAGACTGAGGCACGGCTGCCTCATCACGATGCTCAGGGCTGGCCTTGGGACATGCCCTGAACCTCTGCTCTGAGACAGAGATGTGTAGGACATGAGTGAGGAAAGGGAGTGAAGGCCAGGCAGCATGGGGACAGGACACACAAGCTACAAGTGACACACTAAGGCAGGTGGCCTTGGCCTGCAATTGCCTCTGCAGAAGAAGGAAGAGACGCTGGCAGAGACCCAGCTGGGCAAGGCCTGGGCAGCAGTTTGGGCTGCAGTAGTGACTCCTGGGCATGGCTGTGGCCTCAGGGCCCTTGGAGGTTCAGATGGAAAGCGAAAGGAGGTAGCCTTAAGGGAGGGGGCTGGGAGGCAGGCTAGGTGGACACAGAGGAGCCCAGTGCAGTCTGTCAAGGTAAGAATGTGGCCTCACCTGATGGGAACGGTGTGAGCTCAGGCCCCAAAGCTTCTCCATGGCCTGGGAGACGGTGAACACTGAGCAGATGGAGCCCAAGACCCAGAGGCTGACTTGACCCTCCACCCTTCCCCGCCCTGGGCAGTGGAGCCCCTGACTGGATTCCCAGCATCTCCAGGCTCCTAGGACCAGCCTGCCAAGGTCTGCGCAGAGCCAGGATGCACTCTCGAAGAGCACTAGGCTTGGGACTGGGCCCAAGCCGGGGTTCCTGTCTGCTTGAGGCAGGGTGCCAGAGTGGCACTAGGCCTCTGAACCCAGGGATGCCTGCTCCCCACCCTTTGGAGTAGACCAGGTGACAGACCCCACACAGAATCCACAGATGAACGGGCGCAGGACGGATGGATGGCCTTATCACTGCTTGGCATGATCATCGAGCAGCAGAGGTCGACTGAGGTGGGATTCGGTGCCGGAAAGAGGTTGACTGTATAATATTCATCGTATAAAAAGTGAACACCTCACAGGCAACCTATTTCAGGTACCACCGAGCAGCGACGACTCCAGACAAGAGGTTTCTTCCTCCAAGATGGCCTCCCAGCTTGCCCAGCCCATCCCCCCAGCAGATGGGACACTCAGCGCCCCAGCTGTAAGGCAAGCACACGCTTGGCCACAGCCATGCACGCGGGGCCCGCATCGAACATACCACCGCTCCACCCTCCCCGGCACCAGCAGGACGCAGGCAGCATGCGAGGCGAGGCGAGGCGAGGCGAGGCGAGGCGAGGCGAGCCGAGGCGAAGCGAGGCGAGGCGAGGCGAGGCGAGGCGAGGCGAGGCGAGGCGAGGCGGGATCTGGCACCGAAGAGAGGCTGACCGCGTGTTGTGCGTCATCATGAATGCGAACGCGCCGCGGGCAGCCTCTCCTCGGGTACCACGGGGAACGCATGCGTAGCACGGGAGCTTGGCTCTGCTGAGGGTCTCCGAGGGCGGGACGTGGCATGTGGTCGGGTGGAGAAGGGCAGGCTGCGGGAGTCCTCTGCCTCCGTGGCACTGAGTATGGAACATGGACCAAACTGGTCATCAGAAGTGCAGGAGGCCAAAGCTTCCCAACCAACCTCCCCGCGCGTGGAAGCCCAGCCCCTGCCCGAGAGGAAGTGACTCCAGAGCTCTGGAATCGAGGATGGTGGAGAGGGCAAGGAACAGCACACGGAGGCCATGCGCCACGTACCCTGCAAGAGCACACTGCTGCGCCGAAGGCAGTACTGAAAACAGGCCATCTGTGTTATATTCGACATTAATAAAGCGAACTCATCACAGACAACCTCTTCTCAGATACCCAGGCTGCTGCAAGGACTGGGTCATCATTTCCATGGAGCTGGTGTCATCTTCCAGAGCTGTCCTAGAGATGGGTCAGACACAAAAGGTGAGAGGGACCAGAGACAGGCAGTGCACATCCCACCCAGCCCCAAAACAGTGACCAGGTCTCCTTCTAGGTCCCCGTGGAGAAGGTGACACCGCGGCCCGTCCACCCACCAAAGCCCTGCATCTCCAAGAGGTTCTCCAAGGTGAGATTTGGTACTGAGAAAAGATCAACCATGTATTATTCGAAGTCAAGAAAGCGAATATAACACAGTCGATCTCTCATCAAATACCAGCAAAGGCGCTGAGCTGAGGCCCGCAGGCTGTGGAGGCACAGACGGTTAGTGGACCAGGTGAAGTACATTTGAAACAATTACTTTCCAACTGGTCGACCATCCGTCCTGTACCCCAAAGTGGAGCTGATGGCGGCATTCTTCCCTGAGGTGCCCGGCCTCCTGGTTGGCCTCCCTGGTGGAATTTGATACTGAGGAGGGGTTCACCAAGCAACGTTCATCTTCCAGGTGCAAAGTTGCTTGGGTAACCTCTCTCCAAGTACCATGGAGAAGCATGGGCATTAGGTCTAAGGCAGGACCTCGGAGGTGGCCATGCCTTCCAACCAGCCTCTCCAAGGACAGGTCAAACGCTGGAGATCTGAAGACCCACCTTCACTCTCTGGGAGGAGCATCCCCATGGGGGAGGACTGAGAAAAGATCACCCCCATCACCTCCCTGAGGAACACACCGTTCTGTCCTTCTGTCATTCTCCCTAAAGGTGACCTTGGGACTCCGAGAGGATCTGATACGGAGCTGAGGCGATCCGTGCTGGGTGCGTTGCTCAAGATGACATGGCCCTGCTCACACCAGCTCCCATTCCTAGCCCCAGGGAGAGGCAAGCACAGGTCCTGAACATGGGCACATGGCCACCTTCCCAGCAAGGACATCTTCTGAAAGGAGCTCCCAGGGCTCCAGCCCCAACAACCAGTAACTCTACCTCCTTGTTTGACCTCCCAACCCACCTCACAACCCATCTGAGGCCACGCAGGAAGTAGCAATCACCACCACCAGGCCACAAGGTCAGCCTCATAAACAAAGCAAAGTAAAACAGGTGAGGGAAAGGAGGAGAAAAAAGCAGAGAGTCAGAGGACAGAGTAGCCTGCCAAGCAAGAGGCCACCAGAGTCGCCATCCAGTCCAGATGACGCCTCACACAGTGAACAAGCCAGCTGGCCAGCAAGGGTCCGGACAAGATAACAAAGACAGATGCCACAAGCAGAGTCTGGATTCTGTGCCCACCACCCATTTTGCAAACTTTGGAGTGGGACTGAGAGCAGAATCCTTTCCCTGACGTTGGCATGAATTCAGAAAGCCCTCTGAGCCTCGCTAGGATTGGAGAAGGAGGCCCGCAGCACAAGTCTGTGACAGAGAGAGAGAGAGAGAGAGAGAGAGAGAGAGAGAGAGAGAACATGTCACAGGCAGTATCCCTGTGGGAGCTGTGGACACTAACCTGCATCTCAGAGGCTCCTCCCACAGTGGGCGTCACCTCCTAGAAGCACTCCTGAGAATGGCGTGGGCAGCAACGGCCAGTGGATGGGCAGCATGTATCAGCAACACTCTAGGGCAGTTCAGGGACACCCGTGCACCTGGCCAGAGAAGACTCCACTGGCCACCTCTCGAGGGGGGCATGGCTGTTGGAGTTCTTCCAGGGCACAGATGATCTGCAAAGAGACCCACATTGCAGAGCTGGCCACACGTAAAGCATAGCAGCGAAGAGCACCTTCTTCCTGTCCTGGGCAACCAGCCTAACCTGGAGACACTTCCAGCCCAACTGCTAAGGAAGCCTCAGAAAGGTGCATGGTGCCAGTGGAAGCCCGGGAAGGGCAGAATGCTCCCTGCCCCCTGCTGATCACAGCCAGAACGCCCCCAGGGCACGGAAGAAGGCCAGGAGGGATGAGGCCAGGTGATACGAGGCACCATCAAGGCTCCTGCTCTCGTAACAACGTGAGCCCACATCCCCCAGTGCACAGCTGGCCAACATGTCCTGCTGAAGTCAGGCCACCTTTCGAAGGAAGTTTCCTGGGAAGTGCACGATGGAAAGAAAAAGGTCAGTGCTGACAAAGACACTTCACTTTGACGTAGGATTCCTACTGACCCCCACCATCTGCTTCACAGACAATGAGTTTCACCAGCAGAGTGGGGACTGTACTGGCACTGATTTCCACAAAAACAAGTTTTCTGGGTAAATTCTATTAAACTAATCCAATTCCCTGTTTAGCTTCCTTGACTATGCTGTTGAGCTGCTTTCATTTCTTTTATTTCCCTTATTATTTTCCCCACATCATTTTCATTAGGATCAATTCTTTTCCATTTAAAAATCTGAATGAAGATTTGATGACTCCATGAGCTTTTGTCTGCATCAAATAGGACTGTTTACAGCAACTACCACCACAAGTTTCCTCTGTGGCCACCATGTCTGTGGCACTCCATGTCTTTTGGCCAAAAGTCACAGCTGAAATGTGGTCAAGAAAATTGGATTCCTCTGCCAATTTGTAGTCAATTGGACATGATTTCCTCAGAGCTATGTCAGTGTATTTTACAGTTACTTTGTGTTGACTTTTTTAATCACTGTTGTTTAATATAAATGGGATGAGATACTGATCTTCCCTATTCACTTCATATCCCATCTGAATATTGAGAACCAGGCTTGGGGAGGGCTACAAAGAGAGAGAAGATGGGATCCAAGAGGAAGCATACTTGGAGATGGAGAGGAAGAGATGGGGAGCAGGGCGGCAGCATCGCAACGACATTGTCTGCTGTGAGCCCTTATTGATGCACAGTCAGTGGAACAGAAGTGGGGTAGCCAAGATGGTGATGTGGGAAGGGACCACACTAAGAAGGGAAGCTGAGGTGGCCCATGTCACTTCGGAGGGCCCCTGTTGACCCTCAGTATGAACCGAGCTGGTTGTGTGATAACTTCCATTCTCATCCACCCGAGAGCTTTCGACGCCCATATCTATACCATTCCCTCTTCTCATGGGAGAGGCGAGGACCCTGAGCTTGCCGCTGGGTTCCGGAGGCCATCCCAAGCAGGATTTGATACTCAAACAAAAGTTGCCTTTGTGTGATTCAACATAAATAAAGCGAATTCACCAAGGGCAACCTCTGCTCAAGAATCAAACATCAGCACAGGCAAGAACACCAACAGGAAGCCTCTTCACCAGGGCGGCAATGCCTTGGGGCCTGGCTGTGGACACAGGCTTGCTCTCTCTAGACAGGCTAGTGCCATCTCCAGAGAGCCCGAGGCATGATCAGAGTATGGCTTGTTGTGGACCAGCTCCCGGGGCTCTGGAAGTGATCCCTGAGCTGGCTTCCGGTGTGGGGGCAGCCATGCCGGACCAGTATCTGTTCACTTACCCTGTGAACATTGCAGCCCGACCCCACAGCTGGCCTCTCCTCCGGAAGTCCCTGAGGGACACTTCCACAAAAGGGAGCCGCCATTTTGCTGTGTGACCAAGGCACGGTCCATCCAGCTCACTGGGGTCTCAGGAGGGCTGACCAAGCCACCTCTTCCACCAGGGCAGCATTCTTGGACAGCAAGGCTGTAGTGACATTCCATCATCCCAATTGGCTTCCAGGAGGCCTCCAACAGGATTCAATAAAGAATACCACTTGGGAGGCTGAGGAAATAGGATCGCCACAAGTTTAAGGCAAGGCCTGGGAAGCATAGAGAGTTCAAGGCCCATGAGACATAGCAAGATCGTATCTCAGAAATACAAAATAATAAAAAAGTAACACACTGTGAACTGCAGCTACTCATTGATCCATATCATATCTACCATGTGCACATAAGGACATCGTGTCAAGGCAAGAGACAGGGATTCTACCCTTGGGGACCTGGCAGTGTGCACCAGAATGACAAATAAGAGCCAACATTATTCCACTTTCCTATGTACCTGACACTGGATATATATTAAATTTCCACACGAACATCATAAGTAGGTGTTAACCCTATTCTAAAGGCGGAGAAACCAAGAACAGGAGTTAAGAGGGTAAGTGACCTCCATCAAGGTTGTCTCATTAGAAACACCAGATAGTAAGAAATGCTATAAACAACTCTTGTCTTGCATCAGGGAGAATTATGGCCTGTCTTCAGTCATGGCTGATTCTCACTGGGAAGAGCCAACACATGCATACACATACACACGTGCACACACGCACACACACACACACACACACACATGCACGCACATATATCCATGCCTGCGTGGCTCTGCTCCTCCAAGTTGCTCTAAGGAGCAGGACGAAGTGTAACAGATGAAGACATTCAGGTGTGCTCAGCATTCAGCTGGGCACAACTGCAGCAAAGGCACAGTGGTATCCCTCTCTCGAAAGTGAGCCTCTGCCCAAGATATTTCCACACCTAGAAAGAGTTGCTCCACGTGCCTTACTTCCTAAGGAGTCTTCAAGGAAGACAATCTATTTGGAACCATCAGCCTCTAGGAAGACATCCTCCTCTTCCGACCATGGGGTGACATTGGTCAGACATGAGCCCATGTCATGCAGAAATAACATCAGTGACCCATTTCCTTACCCTGTACAGGAGCCAGCTGGAACTTCCCCTTGCGAAGGTTTCCTGAGAAGACTTTAGTACCGAAAGGAGATTGGCCATGTAATACTCATCATAAATAAAATGAACACATCATGGACAACCTCTATTCGAGTACCTGACTAGTGTGCTTGTTTCACCACATCCCAGATGCCAGGCCCAAGGACAGGATACTGAGGGTCAAGAAGCTGATGATGCACACTGCCCAGCAGACACATGCTTGGCTCCACTGCAGGAAGCCATTCAGACAGAACGAAAAAGAGATTTGGTGAGTCCATCTGTGATGCATGCAAAGGAGCAGGGAGACCTCTGGAAAGACACGAGGTGACTCCCCAGGGGAACTGTCGTCTCTTCAAGGAGGCTAGTGTGATGACCAGGCAGCAATGCCACTCAAGGCCATAAGGACATGGGTGGCCCACCGGGGCAGGGCTTCACATCCTTGGCTTCACTGCCCACTGAGCTATGTGGACAACAATTCAGGTTCCTGGGCCTGGCAACAACCCAGAGTGTTTTATGGCCAGATTTGATACATAAGAGAAAGGCCAGCTATGACTGATCTGAAAATAAGACAGGTGCACCACAGAAGATCTCTCCTCAAGTTCTCCCCATTAGAGCTGATAAGAAAAGTCCACTTCCTCCTGTGCCACCTATAGGATTCTCCCAATTCCACTGGGGCCAGGACCAGAGCACAGGGGCTCTGGAAAGCACACCCATTGCAAGTCGCCTGTGGCCACTGGCCTTGTCACTCACCCCTCAGGGGAGCTGCCACCAAGGTCCCACCCTGAAACAAGACTCCCCTCCAGGAGTCCTCCAAGGCGGGAGTTGATACTGGAAAATAGGTCAACCGCGTATGATTCGGCACAAATACAACGAAGGCAACACGGATAACCTATCTTCAAGTACCACACATGCACTGGCCTCTTCTGCAGAGTTGGCTTCCTCCAGGAAGTCCCCTAAGAACAAAGTGAACACGGATCATTAGCAGACTGACTGCAGGGGACAAGAAGACAGCACACTCCTGTATTCAGCCATCCCAACCTGGATCCCTGGATTCCTGGAGACTGGAACTCCACTGCCAAAGTCCCGGGGGTGGGGTTGGGGGCTGATGTTAGGAAGGTCAAGCGCACGGGAAGTCTGTCACTGTGTTCAGAGCAGGCAGTACTGTATCATTTCACATTGGCCTCAAGACTAATAGCAACGGCCCTTTCTTTAGCTAAGCCTTGTATCCCAGACTTCCTGCAAAGCTGGAGTCTACCACAACAAGGTGGATCCTGCAGCACTGATCCTAAGGAAAGGGGAAGGACCCAAAGCATCTTTTTTATACCACAAAACGTCACTGACCTCAGAACCACGGTCTCATCCCTGATGGTGGGGACAACTTCCACAGTAACTTCCTAAAGAGAGATTATATACTGAGGGTCAGTGGTCCAGCAGGCATGAGAACAACCAGCACCATCAAAATCTTCCTTTGGTAAGAGTAGATTCACATACCTGCCAAACATCCCTGGGTCCATGTCAATCCCGGAAGGTGGCATTGCAACAAGCTATCCTGGGAATGTGTTAGGCAACACTGAAAACGGGGGTTCTGGGCATCACGGTCTTAGACAGACAAATGGAGACAACAATGGAGACTTGGAATATGAATGTCAGCACAGGCCTTGTTTCAGATTATACAATTAAAAGAGATCATTTAATCCATAGGAAAAATGAAAAGACCAACAGAGCAAAGTATTCATAGAACAGAAGAAAATATCATTGGAAGAACAGCTAATAAAGACACAAAGAGTAGTAGAAGTTCTGAGATAAGGAGACAGACATGAATGTCACCCAAAGGCTTGATCCTAGTAAGACCTGACAGTAAATCATCTCTACCACAAATGCAGACAAGTGAGGGGTAAAATTCAACCACAGTCAAAAATCAATTAATAAATAAATGCATAGCTGGAAGGAATAAGAGAGGCACAACCTCAGTGCTAATGGACATAGAATTTGATTCCGAGTTAACCAAGCAAACCAAGGAACACAGAGGAGGACGATGTGATGGGAGGAGGCTCACAAGGTCTGTAGTTATGAAGGCTAAGGTCGAGCAAGCACCAGAAATGTGACACTGAGCCCAAGCACAGTGGACCTATGATGGAAAATGAAACCATAACGGCTTGTGGAAGTGATGAGACAGCATATTTCAGCTTAGGGGACATGGGGAGGGATTAAGGAGACTGAAGGAACTCAAAAATCTTCAAGGCTACATAGAACCATATGAAACAAGAGGTAGCCAAGAAGAGCTCCAAACAAACAAACAAACAAACAAAAACAGGTAGACATTCTTGGAGATGAATAATCTCAAAGCATATAGCAATCCAAACAGTCTCCAATAAAGTATCTGCCTGAGCATGTAGCATGGTGGTAGAGTGATTGCTTAGACTGCACAAGCCCCCCCCACACACACACACACACTAATACAGCTCAGGTGAGTAACAGTCACATGAAAAGAGTCCTTGAAGTGCTCCTTGCAGGAGACGTGTGGAGAAGCATTGTTAATTTCTGAGAAAGATTTGAAAAGTGGATCAAGAATTTTATACCTAGCCAAATTGTTCCCTGTGTGTAAAAGCAAGATTTTTTAAATATCTCAGAACTGAAGTGTAGTGTCTATGGACCTTTCTTGAGGAAATTATGATAAAATTCATTGTACTGAGAAAGAACTAAAATCAACACACAGAAATAGAGATGTCACAGTTTCAAGAAAACAAATAGAAGAACAAGGGGTTAATAGCGAACCCACTTGCACATACAACTATCAAACATGTACAAATATTTACAGTGGGAAAATTAAAATGTAAATCACTAAAAGAAGGTGGACAATATTAAGATTGTCAATTTCACTATCATTCAGAACTAGGGCTGAAACTGAAGCAGCTTCCACACAATTCCAATTTCTTCACACAGTCATTCTTAATTTTATAGGCACATTTTAGGAATTGATAGCTCTTGTGGTGAAATGAGAAATGTTTTCCAATTCTTTCAATCTCCTCTACATTTTCTTTTTATGTTAAAACAAGTAAAACTATAGTAACATTTCAAATAAAACGATTTAGAGTTATGGCACTACTATGAATTATTTTTATCTATTGTTCTTTTTATTTGCATATATGCTCAAATGGAAGTTATTAGAAATATTTAAATGCTTGATATTAATCTGTGGGAATACAGAGAATTGGGTGTTACACTTTAGATTTTCCATATTCCTTGAATTTGTATTATAAGCATGTGACGTTATAAATATAGTTTTAGAGTAGAATAGCTATTTTTTCAAAAATAAAAATAAATTAAAAATAGAACTGCCTCTAAGATATAGTCAGGCACCTCTGCAATTCTAGCACTCAGAAGGCTGAGGCAAGAGGATAGCTACAAGTATGCGACTACCTAGACTATGAAAGAACTTCAGGTCCCACCTTCACTACACACGAAGACTCTGTCTCAATAATCAAAACATTACAATAAAATAAATTAGTAATGAAATAAAATAGATCTCTCCCCATCCTCACATTCTTCAGGGTTCTCAGGTTAACGGGGGTGGAAAGTCACTTACCCTTTTGGCATTCCCATAAAATCTGGCACACCCACACTCTTTCCCTAACTTTGCCAATGTGTTTAAGAAGTTTTCCTTCCAAGGCAATATTTAATAGTAAAAAGGAGATGAGCTATTCATTGTTTAATCAAGAATTCCCCTCCCCCTGCCAAAGACAAACAAACAGAAGCACCTGAGGTCTGCGTGTTCTTGGTCACTGGTGATACTGAGTGTAGGTCAAGAGGCTTGTTGCCCAAAGCTGGTTGTGCCTCCCATGCATGGCCTGCAGGAGGACCTGGAGCACTAGGGCATTTGTCCACCAGCCACACAACAGGTGTATACTCACATACAATGGCATGTACCCTATATAAGTAAGGCCACAGGACCAAGAAGACTCCTGGTGAGACAATATACCAAAAAGATGTCAGCCCTGTATTGGGCATCATTAAGTAGTGCAAACTCACCACGGACAGCTTCCTCCCAGGTGGTGCTGTGCTCGCTCCTGTGTCTTCTGCAGGGTGGTTGGGCAGCGTGGAAGTGGCCACCAGGCATGGATGGGATCCTGAGGATGAGTCAATCATGTGGCTTAATTCCAAAGTCAAACCCATATTCTCCAGCCACCCCTGGACCAATAGCCTGAGACTAGTAGGAACAGGATGACCACTTCCTGCCTATGGCTGGCCATGCAGGACAGAAGCCATTATAAATGAAGCAATTAATCATTTGCCAAAGCAGCTTTGCCTTCTTGGTGCACCTGGAATTCACTTTAAAAAGCTTCCTGTGGGGTATGAAGTTACTGTGGCTTAGTAACCCGAGTCACCTAAACCACGCTCACTGTTCTCTATGCCATGAAGGCTAAGGAAAAATGCTTTTGGATGTTCCTCCATGGT
>PVJA010015133.1:0-46047 GCA_004027025.1 Myocastor coypus | reverse complement strand
AAAAAAAAAAAAAAAAAAAAGAACTGATATTTTGGTGATAGCTATCAGATTTTTCTCAGTGAAAACACATTTGATTTGGTTGATACATAGTCTTTTATTTCTCTTTTTGGAGGAGGTGTTTTGTCTGATTGATTGATTGTCTTTTTGAGACAGGGTCTCATTGTGTAGTTCAGGCTGGCCTTGAGCTCACTTTTGTAGCCCAGGTTGGTCTGAAACTTGCACTGATCCTCCTGCCTCAGCCTCCCAAGTGCTGGGAGTACAGGCATGCAGCACCATGCCTGGCACTTTTGTCTTTTTTAATATAAGATTTTCCTGTGTAATTCAGGCTGTACTTGAGCTCACTTTGTAGGCCTCCAACTCAGCAGTCCTCCTGCCTCACCCTCCTCCGTGTTGGGATTACAGGTGTGCACTACCATGCCTGGCTAAATACATAGTCTTGGCCTATTAAGGTAAAATAAATGTTGCGTGAGAAAACACTTGCTATATGGATTGACCTCCCAATTTTTTTACTTACCAAAATATAATTTTCTATTTGTCAACAGGAAGCATAGTGGAGAGAAGCCATATGTTTGTGATAGGTGTGGACAGAGATTTGCCCAGGCCAGCACACTGACCTATCATGTCCGTAGGCATACAGGGGAAAAGCCTTATGTGTGTGATACCTGTGGGAAGGCATTTGCTGTTTCTAGTTCTCTTATCACTCACTCTCGAAAGCATACAGGTAAGAGCTTAACATGGAGAGACCGCTTAGAATATGGATACTTAAAAAGGGGAAGGCCTGTGTAGAAGGTAGGTTGGATTTTGTAGTTAGATGGATATGACTATAGTTCTTAAAGCTGTGTTTATGGTTGTCACATAAATATGAAATATAGAGCCGGGCGTGGTGGCTCACGCCTGTAATCCCAGCACTCGGGAGGCTGAGGCAGGAGGATCGATGCAAGTTCGAGACCAGCCTGGGCTACAAAAGTGAGCTCAAGGCCAGCCTCAACTGCATAGCGAGACCCTGTCTCCAAAAGACAAAAATAAATAAATAAATAAATAAATATGAAATATGAAAGCTGATTATGGGTGAAATTTTTTTATTATATAACTCACATTAAAACCAGTGAGATAAGCCGGGCGTGGTGGCTCACGCCTGTAATCCCAGCACTTGGGAGGCTGAGGCAGGAGGATTGGTGCGAGTTCGAGACCACCCTGGGCTACAAAAGTGAGCGCAGGACCAGCCTCAACTGCATAGCGAGACCCTGTCTCAAAAAGACAAAAAAAAAAAAAAAACAGTGAGATAAAGCTGGGTGTGATGGCGCACACCTGTAATCTCAGCACTGGGGAGGCTGAGGCAAGAGGATCAGTGTGAGTTCAAGATCAGCCTGGGCTACAAATGTGAGTTCATGGCCAGCCTAAATTGCCTAGTGAGACCCTGTCTCATAAAGACAAAATAATGATAATAATAATAATAATATAAATAAAACAGTGAGATGATTTTGATAATATAGCTTAAGGCCTTTTTAAATGTGATTTTGGAAAACCTCTTTAGCCTCTTAAGATTTGGATAAGATTGTATAGCATAGAGGTAAGGAATGAGTTTGGGTTTTCATTACTTCTTAGGACTTTGCCTTCAGAGACATTCTAGATTTACAATCTAAACAGATAAGTGCAGCTTACCTGTTTTGAAGAAAACTGTACCGGTTAGTTTCCTTTTTTGGTAGGATATGTTTCTAAATAGAATTTTTACTAAATGCCATTATTCTCTTTTAATACATACATAGCAAGATTTGAAATAGGGATTGGTGGATTTGTATGTTCTTAATCACATAAAAATCAAAATCCCTGCCCAACTCTCTACTTGAAGGGACATTAACAGGAATAAAGTTTTAGTATATAAAATTATCAGGTTCCCTGAAGAGTTCAAAGTACTCATTTATAACTCATTTAAGATTCATTGCTGAGCCAGGCGTGATGGCACACGCCTGTAATCCCAGCACTTGGGAGGCTGAGGCAGGAGGATTGGTGTGAGTTCAAGACCAGCCTGGGCTACAAAAGTGAGCTCAAGGCCAGCCTGAACTGCACAAGACCCTGTCTCAAAAAAAAAAAAAAAAAAAAGATTCATTGCTGAAAACACCTCTGAAATCCAACAGAGAGGTTTTAATATTTGACAACAGCTTACTTTAGATTATTTGTAATTGATAAGTATTATATATATTGGTCTAGTATACCACTTCGCTATCTTTTATTTTCCATCTAGGTGAAAAACCATACATATGTGGTATTTGTGGGAAAAGTTTTATTTCCTCAGGAGAGCTCAACAAACACTTTCGATCCCATACAGGTCTGTGTTTAGGGAGAACGTATCATTTTTTGTTCTCTCTTAATTTCTTTTCATGTAAACCTTAGCTTTTAAACCATTGTGGACTATATGTGGTACCTAGTCATAAATTACATAGAGCAATAGTTTAATGTAGAAATATTACCTTTTTATTTACTTCTTTTTAGTTGTTTGGAATGTTAATGAATTTAGTGAATAATTGTATAGATTGTCCAAGAAATATGTCAGATAATAGTTTTTAAGTGATTTAGGCTAAATTGCACAGATAAATGAAGAAAGGAAAAGGAGAAAAGGAAAAGGAAATACCAAAATGACATCAGATTCATTAAAGTGTTTTTGTCTGCAATTGCAAATGAATTTTTAACATTGATGTCTGTTAAAAAGTAGTGGGAAGTTTCAAGAAATACTGTATATAAAGAATAAAAATAAAGAAAAATACACTTTCAAAAAGTATATTATTCTTTTTCTTTTTAAAGGTTCTTCCTTATAACTTCTGCCTAGATAAGTGTGACTACCTGGTAGGGATTTAGTAAATGTATTGACAGCTTCTTGGCACAGCCCCCTGTGGCACCCGTGCTGCCGCCATTGTTACTGGAAGCTCTAACAAGCCTGCCATTGCTGCTCTGTCTTCTCTTGCCCCTTGCTTGATGGTGTAAAGTACCACGTAGTTTGCATTTTGAAGGGATTATGTAAAGAGTATTGTCACTATTTTCTAATTTTGAGGTATTTCTAATTTTGAGGCACTTGAAAGCAGAAACCATAATTGATTTTTTTTTTTCCCCTCTAGTGGTCTGTCTCTTAGCCAGTATTTGGCATGTAGTTGACACTTGATGAATATCTGACAGAATGAAAACACTAGTTTTTTTTTTTTTTTTTAGTTCGCACAAAATTGAAGATAATGAAAATGTTCAATTTTCCCTGAAATGGGGTTATATTTTCTATAAAGCAGTGCCTATCTGTATAGACTTTCTCATTTTACTGTTATAACCAAGTAAAGTGGTAGTTTGAAGCCAAATTTAAACCATATAATAATTTTTGCCTTATACATGTATTTAGAAGTTTTGAAAATGTGGACTTTTTAACTTTTTAATTTGTTTTTCAGGAGAAAGACCATTTATCTGTGAATTATGTGGCAATTCTTACACAGATATTAAAAACTTAAAGAAGCACAAAACAAAAGTCCATTCTGGTAAATGTCTATTTAAATTATTGACCTATTTTTTAAAAAATAGAGATACATGAGGAAATAGCTTTATAATTTTCATAAAAGTTTCTCTGAGTTTGTTTTCATATTAAGCTTCTGATTTTAAAACAAGCTTGAAATATTTCTTACTTTAAACTTGGGCTTCTCAAGTTTCAAGAATGAAAGAAGCCAGTTAAGTATCGCTATTCCCAGAAGTAGCCTCTGGGTAACGCAGGATTAACTGTGATCACTGTAAAAAACAACAAAGAAAGGGTTATCACCAGACATGGTGGTGCATGCCTATAATCCCAGCATGTAGGAGGCTGAGGCAGGAAGATTGCTGCAAATTCAAGGCTAGCCTGGGCTGTGTAGTGATTTCAAGGACAGCCAGAATGACAAAGCAAGAGCCGGTCTCAAAAAACAGAAAATAATAACAAAAGGTCTTGAAGACCAGTCTAGAGTAGGAGGAAATAGACCCCAGTGACTCCATTGTAACAATATGTAAAAGTAGAAAGCCAGAGTACAAAATATTAAGCATGTTACTTAAAATGAGTCATTGAAGAATTTCTGTCATGATAGGCTTCTTCAGTATGTAAAGGTGATAAATTTCTCCTAACAAATATTGTAAAGATGAAGTCCTTAACTGTAGTTGTTATTATTTCAGCAACTGTATGAAGTACTACGAGGTGCATATAACTATGGAGAATATAAAGCATAGTACCAGAAAGAGCTTACAACTGGTATGAAGACCAGAAATGTAAATAAGTGGGAAATGTAGTAGAGGCAAAATATTGAAGATCCTCAGTTTTTTTCTGAGCTAACAGGAAAGGCTTACTTTTAGGGAACATGGAGGAGGTGAAGGCTGAAAATGACGGAGGGAGGGCAGAGAACACTGGACTCAGGGATAGGAAATCAGTGGGACAGCAAAGCGCAGGCTATGTTCTTTCTTTTTTTTTTGTAGGCTATGTTCTTGACTGGTGAACTGTAGTCTGAGAAAAACAAAATCACAGTTTTTTTTTTTTGTTTTTTTTTTTTTTTTTTTGGCTTTTTGAGACAGGGTCTCACTGTGCAGTTCAGGCTGGCTTTGAGCTCACTTTTGTAGCCCAGGCTGGTCTCGAACTCGCAGTGATCCTCCTGCCTCAGCCTCCCAAGTGCTGGGATTACAGGTGTGAGCCACCACGCCTGGCTAAAATCACAGTTTTATGAAAGCAGATACACATTTTTATCTTAAGAGGACAGTGAGAGAAATCCTACCAATGCTCAGAAGCATTGAGAGCATGTTAAAGCTAGCAGGAAAGTGCAAGGCAAAACTGCTGCCATGTGGTCAGCAATAATGGATCCCTGGAGTCCAGTCTTTTTTACCCGTGTGGGTGTATGAAAGTGCCTACATCTGATTGCAGAGTAGTATGAGTCAGCAAGACATTCAGGGAACAGCAGAGCTTACTGTGTTTCTCTTCAGTACTCTGAGGGAGGTAGAAAAGTACAACTTGGCATTTGTCCCTAAGGACTTCGCTGTCATTGAGAATTCTTGCCTGACTAGAATGGGAATCAGCAGTCAGACACAAATGCCACAGGCAGTAACATCCTGAGGCTTAAAAAAAAAAAAAAAAAGTATAATTAAGTAGGTAGGTTTAAAAAGCTCACCACAAGCCGGGTGTGGTGGCGCACGCTGGTAATCCCAGCACTCGGGAGGCAGGCTGAGGCAGGAGGATCGGTGCGAGTTCGAGACCAGCCTGGGCTACCAAAGTGAGCTCGAGGCCAGCCTGAACTGCATAGCAAGACCCTGTCTCAAAAAAAAAAAAAAAAAAAATTAAATTAAATTAAAATTAAAATTTAAAAAAAATAAAAAGCTCACCACAGTGCATAGTGGTTAAGTCCATTTTTATAATGAGTTGGTGCTTGAACCTAGTCTTGAGACCCAGATTGAGCTTTTAGATAATAAAGCAGGCCTAAGAGTAAAAGAGAACTAGTTTCAGCCGGGCGTAGTGGCGCACACCTGTAATCCCAGTACTCGGGAGGCTGAGGCAGGAGGATTGGTGCGAGTTCAAGACCAGCCTGGGCTACAAAAGTGAGCTCAGGACCAGCCTCAACTGCATAGCGAGACCCTGTCTCAAAAAGACAAAAAAAAAAAAAAAAAAAAAAAAAAAAAGAGAGAACTAGTTGCCCTAAAGGCTGGGAGGTTGGAATGTGATTTCTGGGTTAGTGTACCTCAAGCATCTTATTTACATTTGTTTTTAAAAATAGTATAATTTTTTTTCTTTTCCGGTGCAGATAAATCTCTAGAGTCCAGTGCAGAGGATCATACTTTGAGTGAACAGGATTCCATACAAAAAAGTCCTTTGTCAGAAACTCTGGATGTGAAACCTTCTGATGTGACTCTGCCCCTAGCTCTTCCTCTTGGGGCTGAGGACCACCACATGCTTCTGCCTGTCACAGGCCATCAGTCTCCTACGTCAGATACGTTGTTGAGGTCAACTGTGAATGGGTATTCAGAACCACAGCTGATTTTTTTACAACAGCTGTACTGACAGTTGTAAGAAATGTGGAGTCGCTGAGACATTGCTGGTGGTGAGCATACCTGCGTCTGAGAAGGTGCACATGTGCACGTGGTTTCCATTCGCTTGGGCCATGACCATTACTTTGATTTACTGAAGTAAGAGCACCGGATGCTGCATCAATACTGCAGTTGTTTGTTTTGGTCGTTGGCTTTTATGTCTACAATACACACACAGCTTTTTAGTAAAGAATTATATCATTGCAGCACTATTTTGAGTGGATAATTTTTATTCTCTTTTATTTATTTTCTTTTTAGGGTTATTTTGAGACAGTCTCACTCTGTAATTCAGGCTGGCCTCCAATTTTCAGTGATCCTCCTGCCTCAGCCTCCCACATGCTGGTTTTACAGGCTTGTGCCGCTACATCCAGCACTTCTTCTTTTTAAAACTGCCTTAATTCCTTTTTTTTTTTTAACATTTTAGAATTGCCCTTCATTTACTGAAATGTAAACTGTAAGTTTATGTATCTTTTCACCAACAGTATTTTTTATTTTCCTTTTTAAATTTAATGATCCATGATAGTATCAGCCCAAAGTATTGTTATTTGTAAGCTCCACAGACCATACACTACGGTAAAAAATGAAATTTCATATTCATGTGTATGAGAAATTAGCTATGAATAAGAATTGTGCTATTACTTTAATATGTTCCCTAGAAGGTAACTTTTATAATGAAACCAAAAGCTATGTTTCTCTTAAAAATTAGAGAACTGTATATACATTTTTGTTCATTTAGAACGCAGCATTCTGGAAAAAAACAGTGGTCAGTGAAGTCAGTATTTTTGGTTTGAGTTAAGACTATTTTCAAAATAAATTTTAAATAGATACTTGATGTTTTTATCTAGACAAAAGAGTTTCAAATTTTGATTCAGTTTATATTTTATTAGGTTTATAGATTATTGGAATGGGGAGTATATACCATGTTTGACAATTTTTGATAAGCCTCTTATGCACTTTTAAAAGATAAATATTAAATTATAAAAAATTTTTCTAGAAACAAATTCAATACATACTAGAAGTCACTTGGCTTCTAAATTTGATACAGCATATTAATAGTTAAGAAACTTGCCTAGCATGTTTGAGGCCCTGGGTTTGATCCCCAGCATCAAAAAAAAGAAAAAGAAAAAAAAAAATCTAACTTCAATTTTAAGTTAACATTCTGAGTTATCAGAAAGCTAGTTTAGTAAATATTTTATATTTGAGTTTTCTATAAACTTTGGGTTTTTAAATTTTATAAATTAAGCCACAGTTTTTGGTTGTCATAGTTTCACAGTGGTCCTTTTCCAAGTGAAGGAAAATTAGTAGTAGCCTGATTTTGCTACCACTCTTCTCCATCCCAGTTTTTCAACATACTAATTTATTTCACTGCTTGATCTTTGTTTGGTCTTTAGATGACCAGTTTCATGTAATCATTTCCCACAATGTGATTAAACATCATTGTGACATTCTTTCTTGTTTCTGCCATACATTATTGTGCTTGTTTCTAACTTTATCTGTAATAAAGTTAATGTGTTTATTGATACTGATTTCTTTGATCATAATTCTCTCTGGGGGCCAAGTTATAGGAACCATTTAGAAGTTATTTCATTCTTACAGAGCCCAGTGCCACCACACCCAGGTTTTAGTCTCCCCTTTTCTTAAATAGGCTCATCAGTTTTTATCCATACACAAGTCCCAAAGTAAACAGTTTTAGACAGACTCACTATATAGTCCAGGATGGCCTTGAACTCACTGTGTACCCCATACTAGCCTCAAACTTGCAGTGATCCTCCTGCCTCAGCCTCCCAAGTGCTGGAATTAGATGTGTGGCACATCTGATCCTAGCCCTGAGGTTGACAATTTTTGATTCTTGGTGACTGAGAAAATGGTAATGCCATCATCTGTGAAAAGGTAGGTAAACAAGCGGATTTCAAGGAGGAGGAATTTGGTTGCACTGCATTTGACTGGTAGGGAGATACACATGAAAATGTCTGGCCATAGTTAGAAGGAAGGCCTGAAACCCAGAAGCAGTTAAATAGCTAGAGAAGTAGATCCTACTGCTATCCATGTAAGGACCCTAATTTATGAAATGAGAGGCACTGTGGGAGATGGCACAGGAGAATAAGAGATGGAGGCAGAGCCTTAAGGCACATGTATTTGAAGGATGAGCAAAGATGAAGAATGATAGCAAAGGCAGGAAGAAAGCCAGAGTGGAGGAGGTTTTTCAAAGACAAAGGGGGCTTTCTAGTGACTACATGGTCCAGAGAAAAGATGGAAAGCAAAGATATTAGGCTGGGTAACCAGAGCATGCTTATCCTCCATGAGGTAACAGTGCAAGTAGGAGCAGATGGTGTGGCTTGAGTAGCAGAGGCTAAGACTGTGAATGAGTAGTTGGAAAGTGAGAATGTGTGAAGTAAACAGTTACCTCGTTATCAATTTTTTTTTTTTTTTAATGCATTTAGGACGGGGATACAGTGTCTACAGGGTCTCACTACATAGTGATTCTCCTGTGTTCAGACTCCAGCATACTGGGATTACAGGGGCACATCACCACAGCCAATCTCAGTCACCATGTCAGTACACTTCGGAGGGGACAATTTTTTTTTTTTTTTTCTTGTTTCAGAGCCTTTGTTTATTCACTCATTTTTATGGCCGGCTCAGCCCACCCCGAGGGCAGGGCTGGCGCAGCATGTGGTACCAGGGATCGAACTGCGGTCCCTGAAGCCGCCCAAGCTTTCCCAAGCAGGCACTTTAGACCACTGAGCCATCCCGCTGACCCCAAATATTTTAAAAGTATATACCACTTTGTCTTTTTTCCTTTCTGTGGTACTAGGTAGACTTGCTTTCAGATTTGAAAAATGATGAACATAAGATGTGTGACAGGACTGCAGTTCAATCCTCACATCTCATGCTGTACCAGTCCCACCCCCAGGGCAGGCTGAGCCAGCTGTAACACAAATAAGTAAAGTTTTTTTTTTTTTTTTTTAAAAAAGATGTGTGACTGTACTCTAATAGGCTCATTGAGCTGTATGATTGCTAAGAGGGAAAACTGAAAGTATTATGTAATTATGGTTGCAGACTTATTTAATTCAGATATGCAGAGGAAGAAAAGTTTCTGCACAGAACTTACATGTTCTTGAGCCGTTGCATAGTGGTCAATGTAGAGAAAAGTAACTTATAGTCTTAGCCAGCTGAAAGCCTAATCTAGTATAGGCGGGCGTGGTGGCACACGTCTGTAATCTGTAATCCCAACACTCGGGAGGCTGAGGCAGGAGGATTGGTGCAAGTTTGAGAGCAGCCTGGGCTACAAAAGTGAGCTCAAGGCCAGCCTGAACTGTGCAGTGAGACCCTGTCTCAAAAAGGCAAAAAAAAAAAAAAAAGCCTAATCTAGTATAAAGATATAATTTCTAGTATCTGAAGGAATCTAAGATAATGCTTAACCTTTTGGGAAAATATATATTTTCCCCTTCTATCTCTCAAATGGTGTACAGATGTGTGGAGAGGGCTCACATGACACAACACAAACAGCTACACAGGGTCTTGAGCTCTGGGCACATAAGTGATAACATCAGGTCATTGCTGATCAGAGCCTTACTTTCTTGGTTAACCCAATCACACTTGGTTTTTTTTTTTTTTGTTTGTTTGTTTGTTTTTTGTCTTTTTGAGACAGGGTCTTGCTATGCCTTTCAGGCTGGCCTTGAGCTCACTTTTGTAGCCCAGGCTGCTCTCGAGCTTACACCTGTCCTCTTGCCTCAGCCTCCCAATTGTTGGGATTACAGGCGTGTGCCACCACGCCCAGCTCACACTTTAGTTCTTACAGGTGTGGCAAGTTCTCTGAGGCTTTACCACCTGCAGCTCTCTCAGGCTATCAAGCATAGGTCAGGTTACAGATTGATCACAGGCCTACCCACTTTAGGTTCAGGTGAGCTTTTCTCTTTGGCTGCCCCCTCCCAAGCAAATGGGAACTCTTGGGCCCCCTCCATAGCATACCGCAACACACAGCCTGAGATAAGGAGCGTCATGTATAGGGTTTACTTTAATGTGATTGTGTCTTCAGTTAAAAGCCATCTCTTATACTATTCGCTGTATGAACACTTCAAAGCAATGAAAACTGAATGGCCACTGCTACATTAAATAACCAAGTGAATTACACTAACAGTGTTGAGCAAAAGTGAGATACAAAAAGATTATATACTATGGGATTTCATTTATGTGCAGTTCAAAAATAGGCAAAACTAGTGTTGGAAGTTAAAATAGCTGTCTCTGAGGAGGTGGGGGAGCTGGCATAGCAGACTTCTTTTGGAACAAGGCACACATGGGTTTATGTTTGTTTGCATGGACTTCTTGAACGTGTTATTAGCACCTGACTATTAACACCTAAGTAGGACATGTAGAATACTTCCTAAACATCTGAACCTTTAAAAAAAAAAAAAAAACTCTGAACTTTTGAAATTGCTTAACATTTCCAGGGAATTTACCTGAAGCCTTTCTACCACTTCATAACAACTTTCAGTTATCTATTGTGACCTTTATTTGCATGTTTTTAGACTACTTGGCTATATTTTCATTGTAAGAACTCAGGCAGGGCTTGCCAAGTAGCAGATTAAAGTGCCTGGTTAGGCAGATGCAGCAGCTTGAGTTTGATACTCAGGCCTGCCAAGCTGGCCCCCTCCCCAGGGCACCTGACCCTTGGATTAAGACTAGGCGTAGTGGCATGCCTATAATCCCAGCTTTTGGGAGGCTGAATGCAGGCAGATCATTGTAAGTCTGATCTACATAGTGAGACCCTGTTGACCCTGTAGACCCTTCTCTAAAATACAAAAAAAAACAAAAAAACAAAACAGGCAGTTCCCTGGTGTCTTTAGGACTTTTTTAATCTTTATATTGTAAAATTTATATAAAAATTAATTTTTCCACAATGGACAGCTACACAAAGTATAGTATTTAATAAAAATAACTTGCTCCAATTTAAGAAAACAAAAGCTATAAATCTAATCTCTAAAAAGTAGTAGGACAGTACATGAAAATTATTTTGTAGCTTGTTTTTCATAAAGTTTGGCCTACCGGAACAAGAGCAAAAGCTGCATTTGTAGAGTGCCCATAAACATCTCCATAAGTTGGGGTCCAGTAATAATGCTTCTTAAGGCCATTGGAGACTTCTGCAAGGTACACATGTCCATCCACCACAAATGGCTCTACATCTGTGTTATCTGGTTTCAAGCGGCCCTTTTTAATTAAATCTGAATATGCCTAGGATTTTTAAAGAGAGCTAGTATCATTAACAATATAATTCAATTTACAGCACTTAAACAAATATACTCAGTTTAGCTGTGGTACTATATTGAAAACACTTTGAATAACACTGCTGAACTTTAATATTTTCTAGGGTTTTTTTTTTTTTTTTTTTTGGTCTTTTTGAGACAGGGTCTCGTTATGCAGTTGAGGCTGGCCTTGAGCTCACTTTTTTTTTTGTAGCCCAGACTGATCTCGAACTTGCACTGATCCTCCTGCCTCAGCCTCCTGAGTGCTGGGATTACAGGCGTGAGCCACCACACCTGGCTCTTTTCTAGGTATTGTAAGCAGAGTTTTATTGTTTTATTTGTGTGACAGGGTCTTGTAGTTTAGGCTGTGCTTGTGTTGCACCACACCTAGCTGACTTCATTTAGGCACACATTGAAAGTATAATACTTAAAAGCTTATTTCTGAGCTTTTATAATATATAAGGTATGTGTTGTCATTTTATGATTGCTTAAATTAAGTTTTTATACTGCTGGGGGTGGACCAAAGTTCCCGTGGTCAAAATTTTCATTTCCCAGAGGTATTGCTTTTTTTTTTTTTAATGTGTGTGTATTTTAGGGAAGGGTCTACAGGGTGTTCAGAGTCTCACTGCTAGATCTGACTTGTGATCTGCCTGTTATAGCCTCCCAAGAGTTGGGATTACAGGTGCAAGCCACCACGCCCAGTCTTAATTGTGGTGTCAGGTGTCCCTGGGGTGGGGCTGGCACAGCAGGCCCAGGGATTGAACCCCTGGCCCTTGTGCCTGTTTGCAGGGGCTTTAATCTGCTGAGCTATTTGGCTGGTCCTCCTAAGGTATTCTTAAATGGTGGCATGCTGGGCAGGAAGGAAGGCTGTTATATAAGCTTTCAAAGATATGGTGATAGCTAAGGACTAATTATTCTTCAGAGAAGAAACATAACTCCAGATTTGGACATAAAATTTGTCTGGAGTTGATAACCCTCTGAAGATAATCTAGATTTAGGTTCAGAAAGACAATTTCATTGTATTAGATGCTGGTCATAGGCTTAGATATAAAAGCTGGGCATGGTGGTGCATGCCTGTAATTACAGAACTTCAGAGGCTGAGGCAGAAGGATTGCTTCAAGTTCAAGGCCAGTCTCAGCTACAAATGATTTCAAGACCAGTTTGAGTGGCATAGTGATACCCTGTCTCAAAAAGGGAAGAAAAAGATATAAATGCGGAACTAGTTTGTCAATAAAATAATTATGAGAGGGACTAGGGAGATCGCTCAGAGGTCTAAGTGCCTGCCTGACAAATGCAAAGACTTGGGTTTGATCCCTGGTATCTCATGCCAGGCAGGTTTGGTGATGCACACCTGCAATCCCAGCACTGGGGAAGCTGAGACAGGAGAATCACTAAGAGTCCATGAGAGCTGTATATTGAGACCTTATACCACCTAAATTAATTAATTTTTTTAAAAAAAACAAAATGTATAGATTTTTAAAAAAATTTTTAGCTTGCTCTGCACTTTAATTTGTCATTATTTGCAGAATTAAAATACATAGCTGCTAGTATGTAGAATCACTAAAAGATAGGAATATTGTCTAAAATTATCAATTATTTTTAAACCATAATATATATTTTACTATCCTGATTTTTGATGGAATTTTAGTCCTATGGCAGATTTTGCAGATATTATCACCTATTTTTCCTTTGTACTTTGCAAAAATAAAACTATCATTATCTTCATTTGAAGTTAGTATAAAGAGCTCTCAATATATATATATATATATATACATATATATATATATATATGTGTATATATATATATATATATATATATATATATATAATTTTTTTTTTTTTTTTGCGGGACTGGGGTTCAAACTCACAACCTTGCACTTGCCACGCAGGCACTTGTGCCTCAGAGCTATCTCCCCAGCCTCTCTCAATATTTACATAAGCAATAAATCAAGTCTTTTAATAGCCTATACTTTTTAATTATGTTTATATAAATATTTGGGAGCAGACTAGAAATTATCCAACATCAAGTCAACAATTGTGATTTTGTTTACCTTCGAGAATAGGATCTATAATACCAGATCCCTTATGCTATTACATGGTATTTGATATGATTTATTATTTCAACCATGAAACTTTTGAATTTATGGTAAACATTATTAAAAACTATAGTAGCTCATACTTCATAACTCTTTCCAAGGCACCTCTGCATAAGGCCTGATGCTATCTGTAGAGAACAACCCAGAAAAGGCTTTCAGTGAAGGAGAAAACAAAGGAAAACTCACCGCGCACGTAGCCTCATCAAACTTGTTTCCCCAAATGTAGATGTGAGAGAGTGCAGGATTGGTGTGCATTGACTGCGCAAGTGCCACCAGCCCTTCTCCTTCTATGCTGTTGCTGACTATGGACAGTCTGTAAAGAGCCAGAGGTAAAACAGCGGATGGCAACAGATCCACAAAGGGAGATGCGCAGACAGCCTTTTTATTTTATTTTACTCAGTAAATGGTTAGATTACAAATCTCAGCTTCCATCCTGTTGAACATCTGTGACTTTTTTGTTAGAATTCTGGATAAGCAATGTAAGCAGTAAGAATTTCTTATGAACTTGAACAATCACAGAATTAAAGTAAAAATTTTAAGACATTTCTTTTAAAAAATAGGAATTAAATGAAGTTTAAAAACCAAATGTTCACATTTTGTCTTAATCTTTTTTTTTTTTTTTTTGTGGGACCAGGGTTCGAACTCACGACCTTGCACTTGCCCAGCAGGCACTTGTGCCTCAGAGCTATCTCCCCAGCCCCTTGTCTTAATCTTAAGGATAAAAAGCCTTGAGATTAGTATTATGAAATTTTAAGTTTTCAGTTATTTTGATTAAATATAAAACCATACTAACGCTTTAAGACTCCTGTTGTGTAAGGTAAGAGATTCACTGAGACAGTTTGCGCCTGTGTCTTCTATTCTGTTAAAAGAAAGATCTATCACTTCCAGGGTAGCATTGGTTTTCAGTACATCAGCCAAATACACCATCCCATCACGAGTTATTTTATTGCTAGGAAAGGAAAAATAATACGTAAAAATACAAAATTTTGTTTTTTCATTCACAGTGGTAGGATATTTGAAAGCATAATTGTACTTTCTATTTTAGTTCAATCAATATCTAAGAAAGTTAATAAAAATTCATCATGAAATACTGCTCTCATTCTGGTTAACATAACTAAATTGCGCATTCAAGTTATTAAAATACACAACTCACTGTAAACTAAGTTACTAATTATTAAGGTTTAAGTTAAAAGATGGGCAATAATGGTTGCATTTTCTAATCATAAGAATCATGTCCAATGAAGTCTGTCATGCACTGTGAAGTTACATGGATTGTCCTCACGACTTTTGAATTGTTGATGCATGAACTATCTCTTACCAGCTGACATCAAGATATCGTAGGCTGCTATTGAGATACAGCGCATTACATAACTGCTGGAAACCACAGTTTTTTATGCCATGCTTACACATGTGTAGTTCAACAAGGTGGTGGTTTTCTTTCAACATATGACCTATATGGACTGTGGACTCTTCCTAAAAATAAATAAAATCTTGGTTTAAAGTTGTAACTGTGCATGTCTATCCCAAATATATGATTTTTTTAAAAATTGACTTTTTTTTTTTTGTCTTTTTGAGACAGGGTCTCACTGTGCGGTTGGGGCTGGCCTTGAGCACACTTTTGTAGCAGTCCAGTCTGGTCTCGAACTCACACCAATCCTCCTGCCTCAGCTTCCTGGAGTGCTGGGATTACAGACGTGAGCCACCACGCCCAGCAAAAATTCACCTCTTAAAAAAATGTTCTTTAGGATTATTAGTCTACTCTAATTTGCATTTGGGGTCTCTTTTAAAAAACAACTTTGCCCCAAATGATAATAGTCTGCCTTGTTAGAAATAGCAGGCACTTATAAGATGCAGTGGCCAAATGATAAAAGAGAAGGGATAATTTGGATTATAAAAGCAATAAGCCAGGAGTGGTGATATATACCTGTACTCCCAGCACTTGGGAGGCAGAAGCAGGAGAATCACTGAGTTTGAGACCAGCCTGGGCTACATGCTGCGTTCCAGGCCAGCCTGAGTGAACTACACAATGCAACCTTGTCTCAAGCAATAACAAAAAATGATGAGTCATTTGAAAAGAGAAAAGAATGTGAACCACTCCGCAGTGAGCATGGGAGCACCCATCCTGCTATCCTTCCTGCCTCCTCCCCTCATAGCTTTGTCCCCTTCACTACACTAGTAGCTGTTAAGATTTAAAAAAAAAAAAAAAAAAAAAGACATTCCCCAATCTCTTTTTTTTTTTTTTTTTTTTTTTTTGGTGGGCAGTCTACAGGGTGTTCAGGGTCTCACTACTAGATAGGACTCCTAATGATCTGCCTGTTTACAGTCTCCCAAGAACTGGGATTACAGGTGCACAGCACCATACCCAATCTCAATTGCTGTCTTACTGTACCCAGCTCAGGTGCTTGGCTGGCACAGGCAGGCCCAGGGATCAAACCCCTGACCCCGTGCCTGCTTGCAGGCACTTTAATCCCCTGAGCTATTTGGCTACCCCTTCCCTAATCTTGATTTCATTTTAAAAACATACTAACTGTAATCTGTCTGGTTTTCTTTTCTACTCAGCCCAAATTCCTCGATCTTTTTAAACTTTTCTGGTCACTGGAAAACTTTTTTTTTTTTTAATTTTACAATCTAGCTGCTTCTAAACAAAATGATTTGAATGCCAAGCATTTTAGAGTTTTAGCAAATCAAAGCATTGTAAAAAGGAAAAGCCTTTACTATCACATCACAAATAGTAAAGGCTTTTCACCCCACTCTCTGGGATTTGCCTAGAGTAGCACCTGTCAGTATCTTCGCAGCAGCCTGGGAACATGTCACTGAGAGATCAAAGGTGAAAGCCAATGCGGTACATTTTTTTCATCTTGTTATCCTCTGGTTAGTACCTTAAATGCAATAGTTTTCCACGTTGAATATTTGGGAACAGCAGTGTGTAGGGAGGCACAAGAGGTCCCTACTCTATTGAAGAGTGGAATAGTGCCCCAGGGATGGAGGTGGCCGTGCTAGAATATAAAAAGTTGCACTTAAAATGCACACTAACTCTACCTCTCAAGCTTGGGAGACAGTGGAATTGTTAACTGTTCTGGGTTTTGTTTGTTTTTTGTCTTTTTGAGACAGGGTCTTGCTATGCAGTTCCGGCTGGCCTTGAGCTCATTTTTTTGTAGTCCAGGCTGGTCTCAAACTCATACTGATCTTCCTGCCTCAGTCTCCCAAGTGCTGGGACTATAGGCATGCTTCACCACACCTGGCTTTTTTTTTTTTTTTTTCTTTCTTTCTTTTATTTTATGGCAGGCTCAGCCTGCCCTGGGGGTGGGGCTGGCCCAGCATATGGTGCTAGAGATAAAACCTAGGTCTCTACAGTTGCCTAAGCTTGCTTAAGCAGGCACTTAAGACCACTGAGCCGTCTTGCCAGCCCCTGATTTAGTTTTTTTTTTTTTTTTGACAAGATTTTACTCTATAGTTCAGGCTGGCTGTGAACTGGCTATGAAGCCCAGGCTGGCCTCCAATTGCTGGTAATCCTCCTGCCTCAGCCTTCCAAATGCTGGGATTACAGGCGTGAATTGAAACTCATGTGTATCAGACATTATAGGCCCTTGTGCAATTTAGGAAGTAAAATGCAACAGTTACCCCTAGCAGATTTCCACCTGCTACATGTGCATGGGCCTGTGAAGACAGGTGTTTATTGTTGGTAAGCATGTAAGTTTTCTTATTTAATTTTTAAGACTTAAGCTTGTAGTTTTAGTATACTAAAAAATTAAAGGGACTTTGTTACTTATATAAATAACTTGTTTTTTTGTTTTTTTGAGACAGGGTCTCGCTATGCAGTTCAGGCTGGCCTTGAGCTCACTTTTGTAGCCCAGGCTAGTCTCAAACTTGCACCAATCCTCCTGCCTCAGCCTCCTGAGTGCTGGGATTACAGGTGTGCACCACCACGCCCGGCCAATAATTATATTTTTTATATATGACCCAAGACAATTTCTGTTCATTCAGTATGATCTAGATAAGCCAACAATGGGACATGCGTGGTTTAGATGAGTAATAAAAGGAGTTACTATTTCCTAGCTTTTTAACAACTGGTAGAAGAAGCCCCCCCACCCCACCCCACCCCCACCCCCCGCCCCAAAGGATGTTAAGGACCAAGAAGCCCAAAGGAAGCAACTGTGTTTGTATTTTTCTGTGTCCAGCCGTGCCTTACAGATAGGAGGACACATTCAGACCTGCCAAGCTGCTGTTCCCACTCATTTTACTGTTAGTGTTTCGGCGATGTGGCCGTGCTGGCGCCTCAGTGATGTGAAACATGAGCAGCGAGACAGTTCCCGACACACTCCCCATTTCCAGCCTTTAGCACTGTAGCATGTGTGCTTCCACCTCAACTGCCTGGAGCCTCCCAGGTGTAGGCCGACCTCAAGTTTCAGGAGAAACAATGACTGCTTACTGTTTAAATAAGCAATATCGAAGAGCATATTTAGTTATAAATTCCTAATTATCTTTCTATCTTTGGCAGTACTAGGGGTTGAACTCAGGGTCTTCACATTGAGCTACACCCCCAGCCTTTCTCTTTTTTTTTTTTTTTTTTTTGTCTTTTTGAGACAGGGTCTCGCTATGCAGTTGAGGCTGGCCTTGAGCTCACTTTTGTACCCCAGGCTGGTCTCAAACTCGCACCAATCCTCCTGCCTCAGCCTCCCGAGTGCTGGGATTACAGGCGTGAGCCACCATGCCCGGCTCATTTTTGTTTTGATACAGGGTCCCACCACCAAGCTGAGCTTGATCTCACTTAAAATACGCGTTTTTCATTTGTAAGTCATAGTTTATAAGGTCTAACAAGGATAACGCTAAAAATACAATGTCCTCATGAATCATAAATGAGACCTTTAGTTTCATTCATATTACCATTAGCTTCTACCATTTTGAATACATACCTGCTCACCATAGAGTATAGGTCGGTTTAGGGTTATTCCCTTCATTGCTCCGTTTTGAGTTAGTACTGTGGCAAATGCTATCACACTCTGCATGCCCTAAGAACAGGCAAACTCATTAAGGAAAATGACAGGCTTTGTAAATGAATAAATAGTTCAAAATCTATTATATGAATTCTGATAAAATTCTATTTTAAAAGTATAAGTATTTCTTATTCTTTGAACTGTAAATCAGTCAAATTCAGAAATTGATACTATACTCGTCTCCTTGCTCTAAAATATATTTAAATTATCCTCTCATGTTCCTTTTAGCCTCTCATGCACTTGGTCAGTAAGTTTTACACATTCTACCCCCAAAAGATGTCTGAAACCTATCTGTTCTTGTCCGAGTCTCTGGCACCACTCCTGCCCAGGGCGTCATCTTTCACCTAAACAACTCCAGTGCCCACCCACCTCAGTGGCCACACACTTCTTGCTGCCCTCCAGGCCCCCTGGAAAATTCAGAGGGATCTTTTCAAAGCACCAGTCAGGCCAAAGATACAGCTCAGTGGCAGAGAGCCTGCCTGGCAAGCACAAGGTTCTGAGTTTGATTTTGGGCACCAAAAAATAAATTAAAAGCATCAATCAGATCACGTCATCTCTCAGTGTAAAGCCCGTCCTTCATTTACATTTAACGAGCCTCTCTTCTTGCGCTGATGCATAGCGGCCAATTGGCCACACAGCCTGGTCTGCTGGCCTCCACGAACCTTTCCTCCTCCAATTTACTCTCATCTCCTGCTCAAACACTTGGAGCTTTCAGTTTTTTGAAATCTTTCAGACTCGGGATTTTTCCTGTTTCCTTCAGATATATTCAGATATGCAACATATCTGAATATGCCAAGTATTTACCAAATAATACTTCATTATTTGCTTAACACACTCCAATTAATTATTTTGTTTTGTTTTTTGAGACAAGGTCTCACTATGTAGCCCAGGCTGATGCCAAACTCAAATGGCAATCCTCCTGCCTTGCTTGCCAAGTTCTGGGATTACAGGTGTGAGTCACCACAACCAGCTATAAATCCATTCATTTATATTTATTTTGAAATAAAACTTTGAGGGCTGTAGGGGTCTGTTGATCTTACTGCGAATGGTTCAACCCCAGGGGCGACAGCGGTAGGAATGAGAAGGATAGATAAGACCAAAAATTGGGCTAGGTGGTCGCCAGTCTGCCTGGGGGTGAGCAAGACTAACTCAACGCACACAGAAATGATCCTTTATTTATACTTCTACGAAGCTTGCATCCCATAACACAAGGCTACCCAGCAACCAATAGCTGGCCTGAACCAGTTTTTCTCAACAGGGTGTTTTTCTCAGCACTGGGGTAGCTTCCGGCTCCAGGCAGGGAGGCCCAGTCCCACCTACACACATTTGACAAAGTCCTGGCTTCCTGTGGCCCTCTGATGTAATAGCTCAGTGAAGTAAAGCTGCCTGCTTAGGCACAGTGCAGCAGCTGGGTTCAATCCCCATCCTGCCTACTGGGGGGGGGGTACCGGCCCCGCCCGCAGGGCACACTGAGACTGTGACTGAGACTGGGCACATACCTGTAATCCCAGCACTTTGCACTTTGGGAAATTGAAGGACTTCAGTTTTGTGTTTTGAGGCTGCCTTAAGGGCAGGTCTCATGCGTTCCATGTGGAGCTGGGGATTGAACCACAGTCCCCAGCACTGAGAGAGTTTGCCAAATCATATCTTTAACCAGTTGAGGTACCTGGCAAGCCCCTCTTTGGGAGATTGAAAACAGAAGAATCACTACAAGTCTGATCTGCAGAGTGAGACCCAATAGACCTTGTCTTCAATACAGAAAAGAAAAAAAAAAAAAGGAATTTTGAAATAAAATTTTGTCAAGGGCCAGTCAGCTCAGTGGATTAAAGCACCTGCTTAGGCAGATGCAGGGACTGGGGTTCAAACTCACGATGTTGTGCCAGCTCCCCCCTCCCCTCGTATGCTGAGGTTTAGACTGAGACTGGGCCTAGTCGCACATGCCTATAATCCCAGCACTTGGCAGACTGAAAACAGGGGGAGCACTATAAGTCAGATCTGTGTGGTGAGACCCTGTAGACCTTGTACTAAGCATAAAAAACCTTTGTGTCATTGCCAAATGAAGAACACAATCTCTTAAATAAACAGAAAAGCCTGTGAAAAATAAATGCATGCATACCAGGATCTTTCTTTACTACTCAGAGCACCTGAGCAAAGCACAAAGCACTGTCAGTGTGCAGTGGATCCACCCCCTGGGCTACTCCCCCTGGCACTCTCCAGGACACCTAAGTAGGACCTCCTCACATCCCAGGCAAGCATCTTATCAGACAACACCTGCTCCCCAACACTGGAGCGCTGGGTCACATTTATAGCACTCTTCTCTATTTTTTCATTGTTCCCCCAATTCATACATCAGCTTCACAAGGGCAGCAGCTTTATCTGATTCACTGTTACACCTTTGGCACCTAGGACAGTGACTAATACGGGTAGCAATAAATAACAGATGCCTTCCCAGAACCATACACCCCACAGCCTCTTGGCCCATTGTAACCATCCCTGTGCCCCAGTGACTTGGCGCTCCTCTGAGGCTCTATGTCAAGATCCGAAGGCCTCAAGACTGGAAAATATGGGAGAAAGCAAAACCTAGACTTCAAAAATCTGTAGAAGCCACCTTTCTCATTACCAGGCCAGAGGAAGGTTCAAGGTAGCTTTTGGTATAGTTTTAAAATTTTATAGTACAATATAAATACTTCAGAATATTTTATAAATTAACATAAGTTATGGAAAGAAAAGGTTATTTTTATTAAACTAGATGGGGTTATTTGGTATTTAATCTGATTTTATCAGTAGTCTGTATACTATGACAGCAGGGAGAAGATGAGTTATTCGAAAGTCTGTCACTTGGCTGGTGTCCTTTTTTAAATTGTCTTTTTAAATCTTTATTTATTTATTTGGTATAGGGTCTCGCTATGCAGCTCAGACTCTACCTTAGACTCCTTGAGATCCTCCTGTCTCAGCCTCCCCAGCGCTGGGATTACAGGCATGCACAACTATGCCCCTGTCCAGGGCTGTAGTATTGGCTATCGAACCTGGACTCTTGTGCTTGCCAAGCAGGTGCTTAGACTGCTGGGCTGTCTCCCCGGCCTCAGCTGGTATCATGACCACGTCTCTGCGTTAATGTCCAGGGAAACAAGTTTACTTACCAGATCGCAGTCTCCAAGATCTAATTTCTCTAAGGATGAATTAATTTGCAACATTGCAGCAAAAACCATTCCACCCTTATTTTTAATCTTATTTCCAGTCATTCTTAGATATTTTAGAGTTGTATTCTCCTAAAAAAGAAAAAAATAAAACTTAGTTAAATTTTAAGCCACAGAATTCTCCCCTTTAAATGAGTTAGGAGACTGTATTACTTTTTGTAATATATTTTTCATGGAGATAGATTAGCATACATACTGTAAAGGTAACATTCAAATTCCTATTTTAAGTAAAAATCAACTTAAATAGCTTAGAAGAAAGAATTATGAAGAAATAGATGACTAAGCAATAGACAGTAAATAAAGTAAATTTTAATATATTTTCCTTTTCTTGGGAAAACTGTAAACTTATTTGTTAATAAGCCTATACCACTTTTATTGAGGTCAAAGTCACATAAAACTAATCATTTTAGAATATATAATTCAGAGTCGTTTATTAGATTCACAGTGTTGTGCAGATGTTACTTGAAGCTAGTTCCACAATGTTGCTCATCCACCCCTATGGTAACCTGGTACTGACTAGCACTCATTCCCATACCACTTTATTTTGTGTTTTGTTTTTCCAGTGCTGAGTATTGAACTTTCAAAAAGTGAGGTACTGGCATAAGGACAGACAGTAGATTAATAATATAGGATTGAGATCACTATAAAATATCTCTCACATTTATGTTCAACCAATAGCTCAGTGGACTAAGTGCCTGCAAAGGCAGGTGCAGGAACTGGAGTTTGATCCCCAGCACCACACACTGCACTGACCCTGCCCTGGGGGCACCCAGCTGGCTACAGAGACAGGCTATGATGGCACAGGCCCATAATCCCAGCACTGGGGAGGCTGAAAACAGGAGGAGCACTAGTCCAAGCTGCATAGTGAGACCCTATGCCAAAACAAAATAATAGTGATTTCAAAAGTGCTTACATGAGCCGGGTGTGGTGGCGCACACCTGTAATGCCAGCACTGGGGAGGCTGAGGCAGGAGGATTGGTGCGAGTTCGAGACCAGCCTGAGCTACAAAATTGAGCTCAAGGCCAGCCTCAACTGCATAGCGACACCCTGTCTCAAAAAGACAAAAAAAAAAAAGTGCTTACATGGAACTATTGTGAGGACAATATGCAATAAGTCAACTTTCAAAAAAAGAAAGGGGAAAAGAAAAAAAAAAGTAATGTTGGTTTAATGTGTAAATGTTTAATTGTTTGATCAATCTTATATACCTATATGTATTAATCTAAACTGATCTGATGATGAAAATATGTAATATAACCATTGTTAAATTTAAACAATAAAAATATTAAATCAAAAACAAAAAAAACCAAAAGTACTTACATGTAAACCAGGCATGAGGTTGGGACAGGAGGACTGCTGTGAGTTGGAGAGCAGCCTGGGGTCTATAAAAGCTAAGCCCAGGGGCTGGGGAGATAGCTCAGAGGCTTAAGCACCTGTCGGACAAGCTCAAGGACCCACATTTGATCCCCAGTACCATATGCCATGCCAGCCTGGTGCAGAACTGGCCACCACAACCAGGCATGCGCAATGCCAGTAATTCCAGTGCTGGGGAAGTGGAGACAGGAGGATCAGTATAAGTCTGAGAAGTGCAGCAAGATCCTGTACCAATTAAATAAATAAAAGATTAAGGAATAAAAGTAAGCACAAGGCCGGTGCAAACTGCATAGCAAGACCCTGTCTCAAAAAAGTGTTCATATAACGTCATGTTGATAAATTGACACATAAAAATTTACATTATTCTACAATATATACAAATCTTTTTTTTTTTTTTTTGTCTTTTTGAGACAGGGTCTCGCTATGCAGTTGAGGCTGGTCCTGCGCTCACTTTTGTAGCCTAGGCTGGTCTCGAACTCGCACCAATCCTCCTGCTTCAGCCTCCCAAGTGCTGGGATTACAGGCGTGAGCCACCACGCCCGGCAATATATACAAATCTTATGTCTTACTTTTCTCTCCTAGCTGAGACAAAATACCTGACACCCAAAATGAAGGAAGAAAAGTTTTATTTATTAGCTCTGTTTGTGGAGGTTTCATTCTATAATCAGCTGGCTCCAAAGCAGGGTGACAGGGCACAGGGTCCACCACAGGTGTCTGGGTGGGTGGGAGAAGCCTCTTTTCCTTCCTTGTACCGTAGCAGGCATCACCCCCCAGGGATGGTGCCCAGTTCACACTATCTCTCAGCCCTCTTCTTGCACAGGAACTGATGTTTACAAAGCGAGGACCCTGGCCCCCTGCTGAGCTGTGTTGAACTTCCAAACTTTTTACATTGACACAATGTATTGACATTACATCCCACAATACTGAAAGAATATAAATTCACATTAATATTTGATTCTGTTATTTTCAAGCTATCAGAAGTTCATATGCTTGGGGCCCAGCAGGATGGCTCAGTGGTCTAAAGCCCCTGCTTGGGGAAGTTTGGGCGGCTTCAGGGACCGAGGTTCGATCCCGGCACCACATGCTGCACCAGCCCCGCCCTCAGGGCGGGCTGAGCTGGCTATAAAAAAAAAATGAGTGAATAAACAAAGGTTCTGAAACAAGAAAAAAAATAATAAATAAAAAAAATTCTAAAGAAAAAAAAAAAAAAAAGAAGTTCATATGCTTGGGCTGCCGAGATGGCTCAGCAGTCTAAAGCACCTGCTTAGGAAAGCTTAGGCAACCCCAGGGACCGCAGTTCAAACCCCAGCACCACATGCTGCACCAGCCAGCCCCACCCCCAGGGCAGGCTGAGCCGGCCATAAAAAAAAAAAAAATTAGAAGCTCATATGCTCAAATAAAATGCTAGTTTTGTATGTAGAATGCTTACATGCAGTGCTTTAGCAATCAGTTCTCCACCTTCAGGCCCAATGTCATTGAACATAAGGTTCAGGTAAATGAGATACAGTTGTTTCTATGAGGAGAGAAAAACAGTTATTTCCCATGTATAATACAACTTCACAAGCTTTATTTTTTACTACTAAAGAAAAAGAAAATCATTTTTCTCCTTTGAAAAAATACAAGTGTAATATAAGGGAAAGCAAAAGATTATATTCTGTTTCACCAATAATTCAAAATATGGACACACTTTATGTAGTTGGGCACAGCTTACAAGTTTATTTAAATGGACTGAAGAGCTCTAGGTATCAGTTGAACTGGTAACAGTACCAGTATAAGCAGATTTCCATGTGATTCAACTTTTTTTTTTTTTTTTTCATTACCAGGGATTGAACTCAGGACCTTGCGTTTGCCAGGCAAGCACCTATTCTACTGAGCTATCTCCCCAGCCTTCAACTATTATAAACATATCACAGTCAAGATTCCTGACATTTGTGTGCATGCTATGAGACCAAATAGCTTCCCCTCATCAAACACGAAAGAATATTCCACACTAAAGTAATACCTGAAGAAGCTCTGCAGCATAGCGAGCGCCGACATCACTTATGAGGTTATATCTAACATCCAAACCTGGACGAATAGAAATGGACATAGATGACTAGAAAAGATATTCCTTCTAGAAGATATTTAAAATCTTAAGACTGAAGGGGCTGGGGAGATAGCTCCGAGGCACAAGTGCCTGCTGAGCAAGTGCAAGGTCGTGAGTTCGAACCCTGGTCCCACAAAAAAAATAAAATAAAATAAAATCTTAAGACTGAAAAGCTGGAGGCACTGGTTCTTAAACATACCATTAATAGATGGATGATTCTTTAGAATTTGAGAAAGAATACAAAAATCTTCACCTGTCACGCGTTGTACTGGGATTAAGCGGTTGTTACCTGCAACGTTCACTGTGAGCCTTTCTTTGGGTCTGTTAAAATTTTACAAAGAAAAGGATCTTGAAATACAAAGAAAGAAACCCAGTTTTTTTTAAAAAGTACTTTATTTTTCTTCACATGTAAATAGTAACAGATAACATTGCCTAGAACCAAGTTTGCAGCAGCTGTATAACTACATAGTATATTTATACCAGGTAATGCAGAACTACTGACCAGTCTACAGGCTTTACGAGGCATCCCCATATAGTCGACACAGCTTAATTTCTCTCTCTCCTCTCTTCTCTCTCTGTCTGTCTCTCTGTCTCTCTGTCTCTGTCTCTGTCTGTCTCTCTGTCTCTCTGTCTGTCTCTCTCTCTCACAAGTAGCTCCACCTTATAGATAAGGACAGGGGCCCGGTGGGATGGCTCAGTGGTCTAAAGCTCCTGCTTGGGAAAGCTTGGGCAGCTTCAAGGACCGCGGTTCAATCCCCGACACCACATGCTGTGCCAGCCCTGCCCTCAAGGCGGGCTGAGCTGGCCATAAAAATGAGTGTATAAACAAATAAAGGTTCTGAAACAAGAAAAAAAAATATATATATAAGGACAATGAAAACTTTACTGGTGTGCCTAAGTTCTTGTGAGGCTTTCGGACACTGGCGCAGTGTTCTTCCCAGGATAGCATGCTGCCACTAAGACCTCCTTACTGGGTCCCTCACCTACTTACTTGCCTACATCCCAGGACAGGGCCACTTCACCAAGCATTTTCAAAGCACTTCAAAATCACTGAGTGGTATGGAATTTTTTACACAGATGAGAAGCACAACAATTGATGTAGTAAGACAGTTGTCTCCCTTACCCCTTTTTAATTTCTTCATCCACTTTTTGGAGTATGCGCAATACAAAAGGATTGATTTTCTGGAATTTTTCTGAACATATTTGAGAATAACTGTCCTGTAGAGTAGTAACAAAACCTGGAGCTTCTGAAACATAAAAGTATCCACCATCACATGTAAATTATGCCTGAAACTCATTCAGCAAGTACAAGGCTTTCAAAAATATTTGGGTAGGGAGCAAGGCTAGAAGCAGACCTAAAAGGAATGGGAGGGCCCGGCAGGATGGCTCAGTGGTCTTTCTTGTTTCAGAACGTTTATTTGTTTATTCATTCATTTTTATGGCTGGCTCAGTGCTTGGGAAAGCTTGGGCGGCTTCAGGGACCGCGGTTCAATCCCTGGCACCACATGCTGCACCAGCCCTGCCCTCAAGGCAGGCTGAGCCAGCCATAAAAATGAATGAATAAACAAATAAACGTTCTGAAACAAGAAAAAAAATAAATAAAATAAAAAAAATTTTTTTAAACATTATGTATTTAGTACAGAGTACAGCTTGGTGCGTCCTCTTTGGGCTCTCGGCTTAGGCTTTTCAGCTTCTAGTGCCAACCCTTCAGCCTTTGCCACAGACCCCCAAGGTCTTCCAGGGCGGATCCTTCTGCCTCCTGATTGGGACTCCCATGGGACACTGCTGTGGGCTCCAGGTCCTCAGTTGGATCCTTGGGATCTCTAGCTTCACAGACCTTCTGCATTCTTCTGTTTGACTGTTGGGGGCTGATCTTGCACTTCCGTGTCCTGTGATAAACGTGACTCAGAGCATGGGTGGACTTCTGAGAAGCCTTGCCCCAGCCCTGAGTGCTCGGGCAAGCAGGAACACAATAGACAAAGCAGAAGTGCGTATCTCCTTTCTGTTACACACAGCCTCCAGTAATGGTCTGACTTGTGAGCTAAAAAAAACAGCATGTGCAAGGGCCAGGTCTTCTGGGTGGGGGGGGAGTTATGCTGCTGTTTTTCTTTTTTTTTTTTTTTTTTAATTTTTATTTATTTATTTATTTATTTTCTTGTTTCAGAACCTTTGTTTATTCACTCATTTTTATGGCCGGCTCAACCCGCCCTGAGGGCAGGGCTGGCGCAGCATGTGGTGCCGGGGATCGAACTGCAGTCCCTGAAGCTGCCCAAGCTTTCCCAAGCAGGCACTTTAGACCACTGAGCCATCCTGCCAGGCCCCTGCTGCTGTTTTTCTAAGCAGCACAAGTCTTTGTGTCTGTCTGTCCATCCCTCCCTCACCCCCTTCTTTCCTCTTTCCCCTTCTGCCTTTGTATATGTCTCTTTATCAATCTGTGCTTAAGATCTGACAGTCAATTAGCCTAGATTTTTAGAATCTGCCTTTTCTACACCTCAAGTTTTTGCTGAGTGGATTCTAGCACTCCAGGAATTAAGTTTGCTAAAAACAAATGTGCAGAACAAGATTAAAGATGAGGCATATTACATTTGAAATGAGAATAAGTATTTTGAATGACTTTTTAAAAATAAGTTTAAAGGTTGACCAGATAGCTCAGTGAGTTAAAGCAGGTGTGTGCAGGGGACCAGAGTTCCATCCTTTGTGTGCCTGGGGCTCACTGAGATGGTGACTGAGATTGAGCCTGGTGGCTCATGCATGTAATCACAGTGCTTGGGAGGCTGATAACAGGAGGATCACTTGAGTCCCCTATGTGTAGTGAGACTTTGTACACCCTGTACTAAATACATAAAAAAGACTAAACAATAACATTGAACACACTTATTCTGATTAGGACATATCTGCAAAAAGTATAACCTTTTTTTTTTTTTTTTTTGTAGGACCAGGGTTCGAACTCATGACCTTGCACTTGCCCAGCACGCACTTGTGCCTCGGAGCTATCTCCCCAGCCCCTTGTAACCTTTTGATATAGTTTTATGTACTGCTTTTTTTCAGTTACCATTATAACCAGTTTTCCCATGCCATTAGATATATTCTGGAAAAAAATGTTGTTTGTTTTGGTTTTTTTCAGACAGGATCTTGCTACACAGTCCAGGTTGGTCTCCCACTTACTGTAATCTACCTGCCTCAGCCTCCCGAGTGCTGGGGTTTCCAGGCAATGTGCCATCATACCCAACCTTCAAGAGTATTTTTATTTAATCAGCTACCCATAGATTTAACTATTGGGAAGTTTCTGATATATTCTCTTGCTACTCTTTTTTTTTTTTTGTCTTTTTGAGACAGAGTCTCGTGCAGTTCAGGCTAGCCTTGAGCTCACTTTTGTAGCCCAGGCTGGTCTTGAACGCGCACTGATCCTCCTGCCTCAGCCTCCCGAGTGCTGGGATTACAGGTGTGAGCCACACGCCCGGTCTTGCTACTCTTTTGATGGTGGCTCACACCTGTAATCCCTGCACTTGGGAGGCTGTGGCAGGAGGATCAGTGTGAGTCTGAGATCAGCCTGGGCTACAAAAGTGAGCTCAAGGCCAGCCTGAACTGCACGAGACTCTGTCTCAAAAAGACAAAAAAATAAAATAAAAATAAAATTCACCTTTGTATTATAGGTCAGTATGTCATGGTGCCATTGTTTCCTATACTGTTTTCAAGCTGGTGTTCAAATTGTAAAACAAAAACTAGGGGAATAATTTATCTATGCAGGAAAATACCAAGAATCTTCCCAAAATTTCATTTTCACCCACTTCTGGGACCTTATTTATTTATTTATTTATTTATGTATTTATTTGAGACAGGGTCTCACTATGCAGTTCAGACTGGCCTTGAGCTCACTTTTGTAGCCCAGGCTGGTCTCGAACTCACACCAATCCTCCTGCCTCAGCCTCCCGAGTGCTGGGATTACAGGTGTGCGCCACCACGCCCGGTTCTGGGACCACATTTAAAACTGTTGTAAGAAAAAAGACGTGGGGCCAGGCGGGATGGCTCAGTGGTCTGTGGTCTAAAGCGCTTTCTTGGGAAAGCTTGGGCGGCTTCAGGGACCACGGTTCCATATCCCAGCTCCACATGCTGCGCCAGCCCTGCCCTCAGGGCAGGCTGAGCCGGCCATAAAAAAAAAAAAAAAAATGAGTGAATAAACAAAGGTTCTGAAACAAGAAAAAAATAAATAAAATAAAAATTCTTTAAAAAAAAAAAAGGTGGGACTTACAGATACTTAGGTCAGGGCAGTAGGATTAAAGAAGGGTTGCAAATCCAACACACTTAAACAAACATACAAAAGGCAGAGTGGGGTGGGGGCGGGGCCCACAGGCTGGGCTAGATTTGTCGGACAATTCAGGAGCGTAGAAAATGTAAAACGGAGATGGCCTGCAGGTGCAGTCAGAACCACGTCAAGCTCCTCCAGCTCCTCTGGGGCCTACTCCCAGGTGCTTCCACTAAAAGGAGGCAGGAGACACTTCCCAGAGACCCTAGAGCAGAGCGCGACAGCCCGGCCCCGGGTCTGTCCACAGCTGCTGCTGCCCAGAGGCCTGCAGCTTCAGCCATCAGCCGGCTTAACCCCGCCAGCCGTCGCGCATTTGTCCTGGCCAGTGGACGCCGGAAGGCGCCCTGCTCCTGACCAAGCTTACCCGCCAGGGTTAGGGTGGGGGCTGGAGCTGAAGCCTGGGCCGAGGCTGTGGCCAGGGCCTGGGCCGGGACCTCCTCCTCTCGGGGGCCACTGCTCCTCATGGCTGCTCTGCGGCTGCTGCTGTAGTGGCGGCGCCGGCAGCAGCGATAGCAGCAGCGGCGGCGTTCGCGTTGCCACGGCGACCGCACCTCGCTGAGAGGGCGGGAGAGGCCCAGTGCTGCTGGTCCTGCTCCCCTGGCCATCGAGGGCAGTGAGTACCATTTCTGTGAAGGGTCCTCAGCCATCCCGCGGGGGCTAAGACACACTTCAGGGGTTCCTGAGGTTTGAGCGGCTCCACGAGCTGTGGGTCAAGGCTGCAAAGATGATTATGACACAAGCCTCGCCCCCTGCCCCCAGCTGTGCACAGTCCTGTACCCGTGGGGACAAGCGCAGAAGCCCTGGGAGTACCCACAGGTGTGAAGGAGCACCCCCAGGTGTGAAGGAGCACAGTGGGTTTGTAGAGGAGCAGGGCTGTTGGGAGGATTTCCTGAAAGAGGTGACCATGGGCTGAGATGCCAGAGGGTGTGCATCGTGCCTGCAGCAGAGGGACAGGTACTTTGGTGTCTTCAGTCAGATGGCGGGAGCTGGACGGGGGCAGGCCTACGGGTGTGCTGAGCATCTTTGGAGGAGCCCTCAGGTCCTCATGGACAGAGACGGGATCTGACAGGCCCCCCCGCGGGGAAGCGGGACTAAGGCTGGGCGTGGGGGAGCGGAGGGGACGGAACCGCAATATTTCGTAGCTTACAGGTTGTGGTGGTTTCAGCCCATGCTCAGGTGGCTCCAAGTTAGGGTGGTACATGGCAAAAGGCAGTGGTTCATGGTAGTAGAAAAGAGCAACAGAAAAGGGAACAAGCAGCAGCGGCAGAAAGCAAGCCTCTCTCCCTTCCTTCTATCGCATTCAGGCTATCCTTGGGTGTAGCACTCACACCCAGCACCGGATCATGTATTAATCACATGATCTAGAAGTCCGGCCCATGACTGTGTGAGGCTTTGGGGGACACAAACCATTACGTAGCCAGAGCTGCTATAGGCGAAAGGATCGGTGCTCTTCAGGGGTGACAAAAAAGCAGACTCCAAAGTGACTAATTAATAGAAGAGACAGAATGGGGTGGCCTCAGCCAAACAGCCCCCACAGCGTTTTTCCCCCACCTGCCTCAGAGCAACACAAGACAGGAAGTACAGTCACACAGAGTTGCAGCCTAGTCAAAATGACCTCAGGATGAGGAGGACTCTGATCGCTTACACAACTCATTCCCATCAGTGCTTTCTCCTTTCTCCCTCTGATTTCCAGGGAGAGGAGGAGTGTAGGTGAAAGCGTCCCCTTCCCCTAGAAGTTGAGGCTGGGACTGGGGAGGTGTCCCTGAGCTGACTTCTTTCCGTGGTTACAGGTCTGACTTGAATCTGAATTTCAAGGAAACAGAATGAAAGCACTACATCTGGTGATGTAGTCCCCAAGTTCCAGTAAAAGTCAGCATTTGCATTTTTCTAGCCCCTTATAACAGGAAGGTTTCATACCTGTATCTTTATATAAATAACTTAATAGGTAATGTCTTTGTTGCTTTGTAGGAGATCTAGAAGTATATTTCAAATGATTATTTCTTTTATTCTGATCTTTTTCTTTTTTTTGAGACAGGGTCTCATGATGTAGTCTAAGGTGGCTTGAATGCACTATGTAACCCACACCGGCCTCAAACTCAGCTCTCCTGCCTCTGCTTTCTAAGTGCTAGGACTACAGGTGTGTGCCATAGCACCTGGCCTCAGATGTAACCAGCATAGTACATGATGTTTACTTAATTTAAGGAAGTCATTTATCAAGAAGTAACTGGCAGGGCCCAGCGGGATGGCTCAGTGGTCTAAAGCGCCTGCTTGGGAAAGCTTGGACGGCTTCAGGGACCGCGGTTCGATCCCCAGCACCACATGCTGCGCCAGCCCTGCCCTCAGGGCGTGGGCTGAGCCAGCCATAAAAATGAGTGAATAAACAAATAAAGGTTATTAAACAAGAAAAGAATAAATAAATTAAAAAAAAAAAAAAGAAGTAACTGGCAAACATAGGAACTAATACTAGGGCACCAGTTTTGCAAAAAATAAAAGAAATCCTATTGTACGTCGGCCTAATGAAGAGACAGAAAGCATGGCTGAAATCTGTCTGCCAGTTTGGAATTAGCTAAGGAATTTACACAGCCCAGGAGAAGGGGCCACACCACTTGCCCACTGGGGAAGGAGTTGTGGATACTCTGCAATGGGCCAGTGGCCAAGCAAGGTGGTACCTCACTTCTGCCCAAGGTCTGAGAGACTGTCTCCTCTTCAGTTTCTTCCCACACAGGGTAGACCTTTGGTTCAACTCAACTCACTTTACACCAGGTTTTAAGGTTCTGTTCTTCATCCTGAAAAACAATGTTATCAGTTTCCAGAAGCTGGAAAATTATTGTTTTATGGCCCATTTTCAATATGGTCTAAATATATTTTCCTAATAATTTAGAGCTAGAACTCGAAGGATCTGGAGAAATAATACTTACCGTATCCAGTAACTATATTTTTTCCTTATCAAGTGCCTTAAATGTTTTGATAGTGCTATAACAGGGTAAATTACTGGTTGAATTTTCTGACAGTGAATTTTCTGAGGAACATATGAAGGGCCAGTTTGAGGTATTATTCAAGCACATGTATTACTTGGGTATTGAATATTCAGGTCACACAATAGTATTCTGTTATTTTTAAAATGTTTTGTTCCATAGATTAAAAACATGAGTGACTAATGTGAAAACTTCATGATCACTTTCTGATAAGAAAGTATGGTAATGGACTAGTGCCCCAAATCTTGCTAATTAACAGTTTTGAGTGCTAATTTAAAAAAAAAAAAAAATAAGGCTTTTATTGTTAAGGAGGTGCTATGCATAGGAGAACTGAGAGTAGAATATTTTTTTTAAATGTATGAAATGAATTTTAGGGGCCCGGCGGGATGGCTCAGTGGTCTAAAGCGCCTGCTTGGGCAGCTTCAGGGACCGCAGTTCAATCCCCGGCACCACGTGCTGCACCAGCCCTGCCCTCGGGGCGGCTGAGCCGGCCGAAAAAATGAAGTGAATAAACAAACAAAGGTTCTGAAACAAGAATAAAAATAATAAATAAAATAAAATAAATTCTAAAAAAAAATAATAAAAATAAAAAAAGAAATGAATTTTATTCAACCCAGGTAGCTTCCACAAGGACATTAAAACATCACATCATGGGGGGCCCAGCGGGATGGCTCAGTGGTCTAAAGAGCCTGCTTGGGAAAGCTTGGGCGGCTTCAGGGACAGTGGTTCGATCCCTGGCACCACATGCTGCGCCAGCCCTGCCCTCGGGGCGAGATGAGCCGGCCATAAAAATGAGTGAATAAACAAACAAAGGTTCTGAAACAAGTACTAAAAAAAAATCACATCACAATGACACATGCACACCCATGTTTATAGTGTACAATTCCTGATAGCTAAATCTTGGCAACAGCCCTTATGTTCATTCACAGATGACTGGATAAAGGAAATGTGGTGTTTATACACAATGGAGTGCTCCTCTACCACAAAGAAAGATAAAGCTGTCTTGAGACCATAAGGTGAAGTAAAATAAATCAGACGCACACCTTAAATATCACACGATCTCTCTTACAGGAGAACTCCAACTGTGAGCACATAAGAGCTGCAGAATAGGAGCCAGAGGGACAGAAAATTGCTAAAGGGAGGAGGACTGGGATGGAAGAGGAGGAGGGGGGAGAGGGGAAGGAGGCGGAAGGAGGGCTGGCATGTCACAGGTGCGCCAGCGCCCCATAGCAGATGCTGCCATTACCTACTGCTAGCAGCTGCTAATAAGAGTCTGGAGCGGCTAGGGTTTAGAATAGATGAATAGTTTGGTGAGGGGGAAACTGCCCAGCAGGAGGACTAACAGCTGTGGCCCCGGGTGTTCTCCTGAGGCCCTTAGGTAATTGCTGAGAGGTTTGCAAAGGGAAGAGTTACTGGACCCCAGCTTAGCCAAATTCTGGAGCATTACAAACCTCACTGAAAGATTACAGATTCTTCTTTTCTCTTAGAATTTCTCTCAAGAAGGAAACGCATGCAGGCTTCAAATAGCCCACTTTTATTATTGGCAGAGACTTTGACATTCTATGTTCAGCTCAAAAATCTAAATTGTTTGCTTATAAGGAGGTTAGAAGAAGATTTCCATTCAAATGGGAAGTTTATATAGAACATCCTCTTAAGGGATTTTGTGGTTTCCCAGAAGTTTCTTTGGTTTATCTGTTTGTGTATCAAGTTTTTGTGTTGGTGTGGGGCAGGCAAGATTTTATACTCTTAGAGCCTCATCTGAGAATCAGACTTGAAAACAAAAGTAGCAGTATTCACTGTACATTGGAGAGAAATGACCAGCTTTCTAGTTGTTTCTCAATTCTTAGTCATCCAAAGAAAGGTTAACTGTTAAATTACCCAAATCTGCTGGACGTGGTGGCACATGCCTGTAATTCCAGCACCTGGGAGGCTGAGGCATGTGGGTCAGTTTAATTTCAATACCAGCCTGGACTACAAAAGTGAGCTCAAGGCCAGCCTCAACTGCATAGTGAGACCCTGTCTCAACAAGACAATAAATAAACAAACAAACAAACAAATAAATAAATAAAATACCCAAATCTTGGCTCCTTGATATGAACATACAGCACTATTTCATTTAGAAACCATCTCTCAGCAGTACTGGATGTAATGAATTACTTAGAACACATTCAGTTAACCCCTAGGAAAACCCCTCAGCCAATTCAGAATCAATGTTCCTCATTCTCACTTACTTTGACTGACTTACTGGCCAAGTTTTTATATAAATCCTGGCTTTACAGTATTCTTTTACTGAACCCAAGAATAATGCATGGATGATCCTCAATTTACAATAGGATTACATCTTGATAAACCCATAATAAAGTGAAAATATCCTTAAGTCAAAAATATGTTTAATGCACTTAATCTATGAAACATCAGACCTTAACAACACAGTACACTGTAGAATATTGGTTGTTTACCTGGAGAATTCTGTGGCTTTAAGTTGTGTTACAGCACTGTCTAGCATTGTGAAAGTCTCAGACTGCGCACTACCCGCTCAGGCAAAGACCTAAAGCGTTTGTCACTTTTATATCATCGTAAAACTGAATTTTTTATTTATTTATTTATTTTTTTTTTTTTTTTGAGACAGGGTCTCGCTATGCAGTTCAGGCTGACCTTGAGCTCACTTTTGTAGCCCAGGCTGGTCTCGAACTCGTACTGATCCTCCTGCCTCAGCCTCCCAAGTGCTGGGATTATAGGTGTGCGCCACCATGCCCAGCTCCAAAACTGAAAATTTTAAACCAAACTATCATATACTGGAAACCATGTATGTATGTATGTATGTATGTATGAGAGAGAGAGAGAGACAGAGAGAGACAGAGAGAGACAGAGAGAGAGAGAGAGAGAGAGAGTCTTAGTTACTTTTTACTGGTTGCTGGGACAAATACTCAACACCCAAAATGAAGGAACGGTTTATTTAGCTCTCACAGTTACTGGAGGTTTCAGTCCATACTCGGCTGGATCCAAGGCAGAGAGGCACGTGGCAGAGAGCAACAGTTCATGGTGGCGGAACAGCAATGATGGTAACAGAGGCAATGGAACAACCAGGGGAGCAGAGAGCAACAGCACGAATCTGTCTCTCTGTCTCTCTGTCTCTCTTTATATTGCATTCAGACACTGCCTCAGCCTATCGCCTTAGGTCACACCCATAATCCCAGCATTACTCAGACCATAATCCTAGCAGTACTAACACACATAATCCCAGTGGATCATGATTCAAGTCTCAAACTCTAGAAGTCCCTGCCTCATGACAGCATGAGATTTTGATGGGACAACTAGACATAAACCATAACAGAAACGGTCAAATTGATTCCAGAAGCATGTACAAGACATGTTCAAGGCGAGACAGATGATCGGACAGTGTAGGAATCAAAATGAGTCTGAAGGAGAAAGGAGCCCCTTCCTACACCCCAAAGCCTCCACACACCCATGTAAGCCCTCCTCTCTGTGGGCATGTCCTTGTGAATTTCCCAGGTGAACTTCCTTGGAGGCAAAGAAAACTGAGGCTGAAACTTCACAGTCGGAGAATGATTTTAAATCAGCCAAATTTTTAGAAGTTTTTTATTTATTTTGTAGTACTGGGATTGAACCCTGTTCCTTGTATATACTATGCAAGTGTTTTACTGCTAAGGTACAATCAGCCCCTTTTTTATTTTTATTTTTCAGTTTTAGACAGGGTCTCAGACGGCAGGTGTTTGCACACACCTGAAAGGCTTAACTCTTCTGGAATGTGATGTTAACATCTTGGCTTCCTAAGATATATAAGTTCAGTAGTGTAAGTTTGTTTGTTTTTCATTATTCATAATTATTCCTTTGCATGTGTATATAGGAAGCTCATCAGTTTCTATTAGAAAAAAAATTTGCTGAAATTGAGATTTACATTAGAACTATAATCAAGTTGGGGGACTTTGGGGTATTCACTATTGAATATTCCAATCCACAGACACAATTTATATCTCCAGCTATCTAGGTTTTAAGTTATTTTCAGGTTACAGTTTCAATTGAAGTCACTGCAGTTCTACTTTATTAACTCATTTTGCAGTGCTTGGGATGGAGCACAGGGCTTAGAACACTCGGGGTCCGCTAAGTCCCCTACCTCTAAGCCACACCCCTAGGCCTACTGCATTTTCAAATGCTTGCTCTTCTAATTCAGCTGTAACTTTCTGTGAGGCCACTTAGCCAGCCAGAGTCTAAAGGAGCTAACCCAGTGGGGGGAGAACTGAGGCCGTGTTTGAGGCTGCTCCGGGTGCTAATCGCCCGTGCCACTGGCTGCCTGCATCTTCCTGTCCCAGATGCTCCTTTGCTGATGCCCATGGAAAGCTTGCCTCTCGGCCTGCTAGCCCCAGACTCGAACCTGCCACTGAGCATGACAGGGCCTGCTCACTGGCCTCTCCTTCTCTGGAAAAGGCTGGTCCAGCTCTAAAATTGTGTCCCTGGCCTTCTTCTACAACTCTCCTGATTTTAAGAGGAAAAAAAAAAATGGGGTTTTCCCTTACTATTTTCTCAGGGTTAAGAACAATGATCTTTTGCAAGTTCTACTGCATAATCAAAACAGAATTAAAATAAGGCAACAAATTAGAGTCTGAGTATGGTGGCACACACCCCTAATCCCAGCACTCTGGAGGCTGAAGCAGGAGGATCACAGTGAGTCTGAGGCCAGCATGAGATATACAGTGAGCTCAAGGCCAGCCCAAACTGCATAATGAAACCTGTCTCAAAAAACCCCAAACCATTCGACTGTGTGTGTGTGCACACGTATACGTGCCTGCTAGAAGAAAGAGGAGCCCACACTTTGATTCTTATCCTACCATGAAACAAAAGCCAAACATTCTTAAGAAATTATCCAGTATTTTTCTTTCTTTTCAAAGTGTTTCAGATTTTGGCTATTTGGACTTTCCTTCAAAATAATGTCAGAGGACAAACAAAGAGCAGAACACTCACCTAACGCTCACCAGCAAGATGGCAAAGCATGGGTCAGAGATAGAACATTCTTCATGGATGCTTCTAATCAGAGCTTGACAGCTATTCCACCAGAGATCTTGGCATTAAAAGAACTAGAAGAAGTGCATTTGGAAAATAACCACATTGAAGAAATTTCCCAGGATATTGAGCATTTAAGGAACATGAAGATCCTCTACCTAGACAGGAACAACCTGAGGGGGCTGTGCCCTGAGCTGGGAATGCTGAGCAACCTGCAGTGCTTGGACCTGAGCTACAACCCCCTGGCCACCACCTCCCTGCAGGTGCTCGGAGGCCTGCGAGCCCTGCGTGAGCTGCGGCTCTACCGCCTGCACCTGCGGGAGCTTCCAGTGGTGGTCTGTAAGAACCTCCACCACCTCGAGCTGCTCGGCCTGTCGGGAAACTGCCTGCAATCCCTGCCTAAAGAACTAGTGAACCAGCTGAAACTGAGGGAGATCTACCTGCAGCAAAACCAATTCAAGGTTTTCCCTCCGGAGCTCTGCACCCTCTACAACCTAGAAGTCATTGACCTAGATGACAACCAACTCAGAGCCCTCCCGGAAGAAATTGGGGATCTGACAAAGCTGCAGAAGTTCTATGTGGCTCATAACCAGCTGCCCTCTCTGCCCAGGTCGCTATGCCAGTGTAGCAAAATGACTGTGCTCGATTTGTCCCACAACCTCTTGGAGTCCCTGCCGTGCGCCATAGGCGAGCTCATGGGGATGACGGAGATCGGGCTGAGTGGGAACCACCTGGAGAAAGTGCCAAGCCTCGTATGCAGGTGGCCAGCGCTGCACCTGCTCTACCTGCACAACACGGGCCTGCGAGGCCTGCAGCGCTCCTTCCGGCAGCTGCTCCACCTGCGCTTCCTGGATCTCAGCCAGAACCACCTGGACCACTTCCCGGCACAGCTCTGCAGGCTGCAGAACCTGGAAGCCCTGGCACTGGATGATAATAAAATAGGGCAGGTACTCCCACCCTGGGCCCCTCTTCCACTATCACTCCACTCAGATTCCAAGGGAATCCCTGCCCTGGATTGATATAATTCTCTCTAAACAGGACACTGTAGTTTGGGAAGCTGATGCAGGAAGATCCCAAATTCAAGTCCCACCTGAAGGATTTAGTGAAATACTGGGGTCTCAAAGCATTTTTTTTTTTTTTTTAAGGATAAGGCCTGGGGATGTAGCTCAGGAGTAGAGCATCCTGGGTTCAATCCCCAGGAGCACAAAACAGGAGTCTGAACTGACTTTTTACGCAAAAAGCCAGGGTTTTCAGTGTATACACAAGGTGTACATTTAAAGTTTACATGACTTTCTCCTCTTCGGAACAGCAGTAATAACTGAGGTATAGTGGGTAATGTCTTAGAGGCTGTCACTGAGTTACGTGTCTGTATGGATTATCTTATTTAACTCCCAGTATTTTTTGGTTTCTGTCCTCAATGATATATAACAATAATGGTGGATGGGGAGGTGAAATAATTGTCCCAGGCCCCAGTGCTCCTAAGTGATAAAGGCAGGGCTCTAACCAAGAGCTGGAGGCACCTGGTCGATACTCTTAGCCAAGACCACTGCCTGGCAAGCGCTCCTGGACAGCAGGTTTTCCTGCACGGATGCATTAGGCATTAAAGTTCCATCCACAGGATCCTGCAACAACAGATTTGCTCCTGGAGACACTGTTGGCGTGTTTGCAGGCTTGCAAGTCCAACCTGGTCATTGCAGCCTGGTGACAATCACGGCCTGTGGGAGACAAGCAAAGCCAAGGGGAAGTGGGCCAATTAACCATATGCTAGTCAGAAAAGGGATGGCGCCTTAGTAATTTAAGTGCATCAGAGCTATTTGCACCAAGGTGGATAGACCTTGAAATTCTAATGTTTCTTAAAAAGAAAAAAACAGAGCCACAGGGATAGCTCAGCAGTTTAAGTGCCTGTCTGGCAAGAGCAAGGACATAGGTTTGCTCCCTCGTACCGCATGCTATGCTGGTCCCATCCTGGGCCCACTAAAACAGTCATCAAAACTGGGTGTGGTAGCACATGCCTGTAATCCCAGAGCTGGGAAGGCTGAAACAGGAGGATCGCTATGAGTGTGAGCTGCATATCAGGATCCTGTACCAAATAAGTAAATTTTTAAAAAATTGAAAAATCTTACAAAAACATTTATTCATTTTTAAAATCACACAAAACAACATATATAAGTATATATGCATATATTCTATGGATATTTATACATAATAAAATTTTAAACATATGAATTGAGAGAAAGCCACTAAATTCCTGATGGTGGCTGATTGCTTCTGGGAAGTCAGTACAGTGGGGAAATGGGGAGGGGATCATAGAGGAATCTAATTTTAATTGTGATATTTTATGTATTAAAACATTCACACAATTTTTTTAGGGACGGGTGTTTTGAATCAATTCTTACTATAAGGCCCAGGCCGTCCTCAAACACATGATCCTCCTACCTCAACCTCCCATGTCCCAGCTTGTTTCTTGATTATTTTTTGATTTTTGAAAATTAAAAAGAACAGAGTTGTGATTTGAAGCAAAGGGCAACTGTAGCGGGCGACAAGGGTGCTCCAGAAACTAACAGCTGTACCAGGTAACAGTGTGCTCTTCCTGGCCTTAAATACAAGTCTCATGTATTTACTATGCATTACAAGGCTGGGGTGTAAATATATATATATTTTTTTCATTTTAAACAGGTTTTATTTGATTTATAATTTCTAGAAGTTTATTTCTTCATAATTGTTATGAGGCTTTAAAACTATCTTTTAGGAAAGAAAATTTTTAGTGTTAACTTGACAATTTAGAAAAGGAACTAGGACTTAATTTCTGTGGAGATGATAAACCTGCTCTGGAAGGTTTTCTGTTCTCATTTATTTATTTATTCCTTTCTTTTTTTTTTTTTTTTTAAGAAATTTTTAAATTTTATTTTATTTTTTTTTCTTGTTTCAGAAGCTTTATTTGTTTATTCACTCATGTTTATGGCCGGCTCAGCCCTCCCCGAGGGCAGGGCTGGCGCAGCATGTGGTGGCGGGGATCGAACTGCGGTCCCTGAAGCCGCCCAAGCTTTCCCATAGAGGCGTTTTAGACCACTGAGCCATCCCGCCAGGCCCCTCCTTTCTTCTTTAAATTTTTAAAATTTAAGCTTTATTTATTTATGTTATGGCTGGCTCAGCCTGCCCTGGGGCTGGGGCTGGTGCAGCGTGTGGTGCCAGGGATTGAACCTCAGTCTCAGAGGTTGCCTAAGCTTGCATAAGCAGGTGCTTTAGACCACTGAGCTACATCCCCAGCCCTGGAAGGTTTTCAAGATTTCATGAAAATTCATTCTTCCACCACTCCCTCTCTGCTGTAAGAAATGGAAATGCCTCTGGTGAACAAAGCCTTTTATTCCACAATTGCAGTGAAAAATTCAAGACACAAAGTGTATGTGGGCAGGTTAACAGATTGACCTAACTCTGGTCAAACCATGAGGGATACCTAAGCTTTTCCTAAAAGTAATTTTGTAAGATCCAATTCCAGTTTTTACCACAAGTCAAACCACACTGAGGTTGAAAGCATGTTAAATGTTTTTACAATTAACATGATAATGTGTATGCATCGTTTTTATTCTTGAGCTGCTCAGATGGTTTTGTATGTTGGACTTTTGTCCTCCCTTTCCAATTTCCTCTTAGGCTGAAGCCCCTGGGAACCCCAAGAGCATTTCTCTCCTACCAACAACGGCCTTTAAGCCAACTCCTTATCTCTCCCATCCTAAATACCCAACTGACATGTTTTTGGCTCTTGAAGCTTGGCTCATAACTTCTCCTTGCCTAGGTGGATGCAAAACTAGCTGACTTTTAGTATGTACTGAGATGGATTTTATTTGCATAGCACATTTTTATTAAAGGAGAAAACCAAAGGAATGCATTCAACCTCAAAATGGTTACAGATCTGCCTTAGCTACTTTTGAATCCCTGAGACACAATATCCAACCGCAGCTTAGCAGGGGCATCCCAGGGGAACAATACCTTTATGGTTGGCTGCAGGAAGCAGAGAGAGAATTAAGGGAGCCAAGAAGGAGACAGAACTTCAGGCCACGTCCCCAGTGCCTACCTTGTCCAATCAGGCATCACCTCCCAATCCCATCTTTAGCTGTAAACATCAGTGCACCATCCCTTCAGGAGTCACACCTCCACAGTCCACCTCCCCAAAGCCCCACCTAGGAGCACATGAAGCCTGGGGGGAGGGAGTATCCAGGTGCTCAGTTTATAGAAGTTGCAACAGCTGTCTTTAATTGATGCTCTGCAGATTCCCCATATGTCTAAATTTATTTCTACTACACCATGATATGTGTTTTACTTTTCTCTTATTGTTGGGGCCAAATATGTGATGCCCAAAATTAAGGAAGGAAAGGTTTATTTAGTTCACAGTTTTTGGAGGTTTCAATCCATACTGAGCACATGCCTATAATCTCAGCACTCGGGAGGCTGAGGCAGGAGGATCAATGTGAGTTCAAGACCAGCCTGGGCTACAAAAGTGATGAGCTCAAGGTCAGCCTGAATTGCATAGCGAGACCCTGTCTCAAAAAGACTAAATAAATGAATAAATAAATAAAACTGAAAGCATCCTGTAACATTTTTAGGTAACCAAGCCCTTGCTGTATATGAAAACAGGGAAAATTCCAGATATATGAAAAAAAATTTTTATTTTATTTATTTATGTTTTTCTTGTTTCATAACCTTTATTTGCTTATTCACTCATTTTTTTATGGCTGGCTCAGCCCGCACCCTGATGGCAGGGCTGGCGCAGCATGTGGTACTGGGGATCGAACCATGGTCCCTGAAGCCGCCCAAGCTTTCCCAAGCAGGCGCTTTAGACCACTGAGCCATCCCGCTGGGCCCCTGAAATTTTTACAGATACAAATTCATATGGTGAGCTTTCTTTTTGTCTCCAACTCACAACTGACCAGTGATCCAATGATTTATCTCTTTGACCCAGGTATAGGGAGAGGTGAGGAGGGGCGGCTGAGGTGATCTGGGGTCTGACCTGAATAGAAATTAAATTGGAGGGTTAGGAAATAGATGTGGGTAAAGCCTCAGGGCTGCAGCAGGAAACTATGAAGAGGCTTTCCTGGCTAAGAAGAAAACCAAATAAAGAAATGAAGGAGTTAAACTGCTCATATATGTAGATAAGCTTTTTCTTTCTTTTTTTTTTTGTGGGACCAGGGTTCGAACTCACAACCTTGCACTTGCCCAGCAGGCACTTGTGCCTCGGAGCTATCTCCCCAGCCCAAGCTTTTTCTTTCTAACAAGAAAATAAAGTATCCTTATTACCCAACTGACACAATGATTACCTTACATACACAAAGAGATTTTTTTGCCCTATGCGATTCCAGAGGACTAGAAAGAGACCAACAGGCAGAATATAATAGTGATAGATTATGACTTGGCAGAGAAGGAATTCTCATGATTAAAGGGATTCATAGCAAGTAGTGAGCTTTTGCTTCCATGAGCTGGTGAGTCCTGAAGGTCAGTCGGCTTGTACTGAATGCGCTGAGCCACTGCAGCAGAGGGCTGAGATAGAGAACTTTCTGGAGACCATTTGGACCCTACATTAGGGCACTCTGTGAAAAGCCAGCCTAGAATCCACAAAGACACCCATGCCTGGGGATTTGCTGAGGGCAGGACGTGACTAAACACCATCGTAACTGTCTTCCTTAAATGCTCTTATTAGAAAGGACCTGAACATATGTTTGCTTCCAACTAAGATTTCTCCTGAAGTTTCAGACTTGCTGAGTTGAAGCCTGTTGGCATGAAGGGTGGGTCTGATCTGCTATGGCTATTATTAGCGCAGTATAACACCTGGGTACTTTTTTCAGTAGGCTCAAACATTCGCTGTGGGGTAGGTCATCATAAAGGAAGTTAAAATTGTTCCAGTCTAAAATAGTGCATAAAGCCGGGCATGGTGGCTCATGCCTGTAATCCCAGCACTTGGGAGGCTGAGGCAGGAGGATCATTGCAAGTTCCAGACCAGCCTGGGCTACAAAAGTGAGCTCTAAGGCAGCCTGAACTGTACAGTGAGACCCTGTCTCAAAAAAGCAAAAATAAATAAATAAATAAACAAACAAATAAATAAATAAATAAAATAAAATAGTGCATAAGCCGGGTGTGGTGGCGCACGCCTGTAATCCCAGCACTTGGGGAGGCTGAGGCGGGAGGATCGGTGAGAGTTCGAGACCAGCCTGGGCTACAAAACTGAGCTCAAGGCCAGCCTGAACTGTACAGCGAGACCCTGTCTCAGACAAAAAAAAAAAAAAGGTGCATAGCCAGGTATGTAGTTCAGTGGCACAGGGCCTGACTGACAAGTGCAAGGCCCTGAGTTCAATTCTGAAGTGCTTAAAATAAAATAAAGTAGTGTCCAAAAGTAAAAAGAGAAGTGGTAGAAAACCTGGCGAAATAGCACGGTGGACTAAGCTTTGGCGAGCGGGGGGAACCAGGGTTTGATCCTTAGTCCCGAAAGCTGCGTGGCTCAGCCCCACTAGCCCACGGGGTGGGGGTGGCGGTGGGCCCTGAGCTGTCCACTGAGTCAGGGTGTGATGCCACGCCCCTGCAATCCCAGCCTCTCGGGAGGCTGAAAACAGGAGGATCACTACCAGTCTGAGTTGCATAGTGCCAAATATATAAATGGAAAAAAAAGGGAAAGAAAAAAAAATGAGAAAGTGCTGGGGGAAAATGGAACTAAGCCATATATGCAAACTCTTTCTCAACTGGAGAAACTTAATTGTTCTTTTGTTTAGACATCTGCCTCTAGACTAGAACCCTTATTTATTTATGTATTTACTAATTTATTTATGTATTTACTAATTTATTTATTTATCTTTTTGAGACAGGGTCTCACTATGCAGTTCAGACTGGCCTTGAGCTCACTTTTGTAGCCCAGGCTGGTCTTGAACTCATATCAATCCTCCTACATCAGCCTCCCAAGTGCTGGGATTACAGCTGTGCACCACCACGCCCAGCTCCCAGAACTCTAATTTATTTGCTGTCTGTTGAAACAATCAACCTGAAACTTACCTTTGGGAATACTTCTAGTTACCGTCAGAGCTGGGCTCACTTTCAAAACTGAAGATACTTGGACTGACAGGAAATGAGTTTCTTTCTTTCCCAGAGGAAATATTTTCTTTAGCATCTCTGGAAAAATTATACATCGGGCAAGATCAGGGATCCAAGCTTGCCTGTGTTCCAGAACAGATTGGGAAGCTGCAGGTAAGCCTCCCCCATGGGGCTCATGGGACTGGTCCCCTAAGTTGGCTGGCACTGAGACAGCATCATGTGACCCCACTGGCTGACTGTGGAGCCCTGCATACCAGGGTTTCATTTATATACAGTTGTCGTTACATTTTGAAGCTTCTACTACCACTGAACAGCATCACAACACGTTATTACGATTGCTAGGGGTTTGTTAGTTTGTGGTACTGGCATTGAACCCAGGATCTTTGTTTGTTTGCTTCATTTTTTGAGCAGGTTCTTGCTATACAGTTAAGGCTGGCCTTGATCTTTTTTTTTTTTTTTTTTTTTCTTTTTGAGACAGGGTCTCATTATGCAGTTGAGGCTGGCCTTGGGTTCAGTTTTGTAGCCCAGGCTGGTCTCGAACTCGCACTAATCCTCCTGCCTCAGCCTCCCGAGTGCTGGGATTACAGGCGTGCGCCACCACGCCCGGCTTTTAGGCCTTGATCTTATTGTGTAGCCCAGGTTGGCTTTGAACTCACAGCAATCCTCCTGCCTCGTCCTCCAGAGTGCAGGGCTTACAGGCATGCACCATCACATCCAGCCTGAACCCAGGACCTCTTGCATAAATCTTGAATCCTTTTTAATTTTTTATTTTGAGATATGATCTTATTACATTGCTGGGTCCAAACTTGTGATCCTTCTGTCTCATCCTCCCAAGTAGCCACGATCCAGTGGCAATTGCTGCTGCATAGGCCGTGCCATACTTTTTTCCACTGTATGTCCACGCTTCCCCACAATGGGCACAGAGACGCCCCTCCGGGCTTGGAGGTGGGCTCGTCAGGTTGCGCCAGCTTCAGGCTGATGATGAACCCACCGTACTGTGCTGCATTATAGCAAAGCAACAAGGAAAGTTCCTTCCACGAAGCCTTCCACTGTAGGGTGTGTCATCTTATATGCATTGTTTAGAGAACTATTCATTTTTTCCTGTTCTGTTCGGGTGCTCTTGATAATGATACAGCTGATGTGAGCTACTACACAATTCCCAGCGATAGAGCCATGCAGCCGCATGGCTGGTGCAGGCAATTCTCGACATGACCTAGAGAGCTTATTCCTAACCCTCTGTCCCTTGCCCCTAGGCCCACAGGAAGCCTTCCATTCTCTTATCCCATGCCCATATCCCACCAGATATTAGGGTGAAATGCAAATGTTGCACTTTTGCCCCAGTACATTTGAACTATTGTCTATGTATTTTGGCCACTTCTGCGTACATAGGGTATTGGATTACAGATGATGTTGGTGTAAGAGTTAAGCTATTATAGTTCTGTGGCAACGGCCACACACAACTGGCTTTTAAAAGGAAGCGAATGGTAAATGCCATTAAGTAATCCAAATTAGTTTTTCATGAAGTTCTAGTAGAAAAAGTTATTATGCTCTCTTTTCCCTGAATGAATGGAAACCAAGTCTAATGGCTTTATTAAAACATAATTTCAGGCCAGGCGTGGTGGCTCACGCCTGTAATCC
>PVJA010015132.1:0-46022 GCA_004027025.1 Myocastor coypus | reverse complement strand
TAGCCCAGGCTGGTCTCGAACTCTCACCGATCCTCCCGCCTCAGCCTCCCGAGTGCTGGGATTACAGGCGTGCGCCACCATGCCCGGTCAGAAAAGCTTTTGACTGCAAAGATGGAGCTGAGAGGATCTCCACTGCTGTAAGCAACAAGGGAATCAAAAAGATGGCCCGAGGGCATCACAAGAGGTGGCAGCTCTCCACCCTTTGTAGCCTCAGAATTACAAGGGAGAGAGATTTTGCCTTGAGAAGAAAGCCAAGGAGACCCAAGTACCTGAATAACAACAGGGGCCAAAAGAGGTTCCAAAATTGCACCGCATAGAGAATTCATTCCTCAGAATCAAGGTTGGGATGTTCATCAGTCGAGGCCCTCAAACCCTACAGCCAAGAAAGAAGAAAGCCTAGATACTGCTCCCGCTGGAAGCAACCATTGGCATCATCCACATAGGTGTATGCAGATTGTGGGGTTTCTGAGGTTAAGAAGGCTTCCACCTCGATTTCAAAAGAAGGCCTGGGAGGCCAGGCAATGTGCCCCTGACAGAGCAGTGTGTACCGCAGAAAGCGAAAAGCCTGTTCAGTGGAAACCCCAGAAATTTGAAAAATCCAGGAACGTGGATCATGCAAAGAGGGAGCAAAACCGGCCCAAGAGAAAAGCCATGGAAATTACCACCAAGAGTACCATAGGAGCAGAGCTACATGGAGCTCACAACTCAGTGCAGACTGTTTTGGATGGTCCAGTTGGAACTATGGGATTTAATGTTCACCCTGCTGGATTTTGGACATATATTGGTCCCAGTGTTTCATACTCCCCTGTTGTTTGCCACTTTTGCAATGCTAATGTTTGCCTTGTGCCTTTGAATGTTGTCTATATTTATCTTTTCTGTTGTGCAGGGGCTCATAGTTGAGAAGTTGCCTTGGGTCTTGGAGGAGAATTGAGACTTTGAATTTCAGAAATGTTGAAACTGTTGGGACTTTGACAACTCTTTCAGATAGACTAAAATGTCTTTTGCACAAAGGGATATGCATGAGACTTTGGCAGTCCAGGGGTGGAATGTTATGGTTTATGTCTCCGTGTTCCCTCAAAGCCTCATGCAATCATAGGATGAGAACTTGTACAGTTTGAGACTTGATCCATGGTCCACGAGGATTATGTACTTTAGTACTGATGAAATTATGGGTCTGAGTACTGCACGAAATTATAGGTGTGGCCTGAGATGGATAGGCTAAGACAGAGAGTCTGATGTAATTTAAAGAGAGACAGAGAGACAGTCTCAGGCTTTTGTTCTGTTGCCCTGATTGGTTGGCTGCCTCTGCCAATATTGTGTTGCTGTTCTGCCGCCATGAACTGAATGCTCTCCGTTCTGTTCCACTCAGCCTTAGGCCAGCCAAATATGGACTGAAACTTCCACAAACTGTGAGCTAAATACACCTTTCCTTTCTTTATTTTGAGTGTCAGGTATTTCTCCCAGCAAGGAAAGAAATTTAACTAAGACACTCATATATTTTTCTGACTCTCTTCATAAAGATTACTGAAGCTGTGTGCAGAAATGCTGCAGGTCTGCAATGTATTTTTTTTTAATTTTTCCATTAGCATACCTTCCCCAGAATTAAAGTTTTTCATCAAGTTTTCTCAAGTTTAAAAATAAAACATGAGGCACTACCATAAGCAGAAAGAATTTTTTACTTTCTTAAAAATTATTAATATTTTATGCTAACATATTTACCTGTTGGTTTAATGGGAAATTTCTTCTTACATTGCCTCAAATTAAATTAAATGTGTCAAGTTGTTTGTAGCTTGTTTGTAAGCATTGTTTGCTAGGCTTGGCACTGTTAATTTTTTAAAGTGTGTACTTCAAAATTTAAGTTCAGATAAACACAAATAGCTGGGTCTTTGAAAGATTAGATTAAATTCATAAAGACCTTGATAACCTTATCAAAAAGAGGAAAGAAAAAACTCAAATTCAAGGAATAAGGAATGAACAGTGTGAAATTACCACAGATACAGTGGAGGTTCAGAAGATCACTAACAGCTACTTTGAGAATCTTGGGCCTGGGGAGATAACTTCGCAGCCCAAGTGCCTACCTGGCAAGTGCAAGGTTGTGAGTTTGCACCCGGTCCACCAAAGGAGAGAGAGAGAGAGAGAGAGAGAGAGAGAGAGAGAGAGAGAGAGAGAGAGAGAGAGAGAGGGAGGGAGAGGCTTTACTCCCACAGAATTAAAGATGGAAATGAAGTGTATTCAGGAGATATAAGAACTATCAATAACCCAATAACAGCCAATAAAATGCAAAATGTAATAAAAAACCTACCGACAAAGAAAAGTCCAGGTCCTGATGGATTCACTACCAAATTCTGCAAAACATGTACAGATGATAAAAACTGCATACTCTTCAAAATCTTCAATGAAATTGGAAAGAAAACTGAGCTCCAAAAATCCTTCCTGAAGGTATTACCTTACGCCAAAACCAAAGATGCAACTAAAAAAGAAAACTGTAAGCCAGTCTCTCTTATGAACATAGATGCAAAAATTCTCAGTGAAATACTAACAAATAGAATAAAGCAAATCACTATGTATACCTCATGAGCAGGTAAAATTCATCCCAGAAATTCAAGGATGGTTCAACATACAAAATCTGTAAATGCAATACACTATATTAAAAGAGCCAAGTCCAAAAACCACATGATCATCTCAGTTGATTCAGAAAAGGCTTTTAGCAAAGTCCGACACTTATTCATGTTCAGTGTACTACAGAAAATTGGAATAGATGGCTTTTACCTCAATTTGATAAAATCCATCTATGTTAATCCAATGACTAACATAATTCTAAATGGGGTAACCTTGCACTCTTTTATTCTCAGATCTGGTGAAATGCAAGCATGTCCTATATCACGCTCCTATTCAATATAGTTCTGGAATCATTAGCTAGAACCATAGACCAGAAAGAGAAATAAAGGAAATAAGGATAGGGGAAAAAAAGAAGATAAACTACCATTATTTGCAGATGACATGATAGCCTCCTGGGAAAACCAAAAACTTCCACCAAGAAGCTGTTAGAATTAGCACATAAATTCAGTAGCATAGCAGGATACAAACTCAATATCCAAAAGTCAATAGCATTCCTCTACACAGAGAACAAAAAAAAAAAAACTGAGCGAAAAATTAGAGAAACAATGCCTTTTACAATAGCACCATGGAAAACGAAATACTTAGGAGTTAACCTAACTAACTTAGTAAAAGATCTATTCAGTGAAAAACAGAGTACTCTGAAAAAAGGGATCATATATTATTTCAGAAAATTGAACAATATTCCCTGTGTTTGAATAAGAAAAGCCAACATTGTGAAGACGACCATACTCCCTAAATTGTTAAACAAATTTAATGCAATCCCTATCAAAATATCATCAACATACCTCAAAGACCTATGGAAATCATTCCTACAAATTATTTGGAACAAGAGAAAACCTGCAATAGCAAAGAAAATACTGGGCAACAAAAATAAAACAGAAGGCATTACAACTCCTAACTTAAAAATTATACTGCAAAGCTGCAGTGATAATATCAGCATGGTATTGGTGGAAAAATAGACCTGAAGATCAATAGAGGATCAATATATTAGAATATGCAGGCGCAAATAGAAACATACTCAGCCACTTAGTCTTCAACAAAGGGGACAGAAATGTTTACTGGAAGAAGGAAAGCCTCCTTCACAAATGGTGTTTGAAAAAGTGGCTATCTACACACAAAAAACTAACACTTGACTTAGGTCTATTACCATGTACTAAACTAAAGTCAAAATGGATTAAAGATCTAAATACTATAACAGAAACAATAAATCTCCTGGAAGAGAAAGTAAAAGGAAATCTTGAAAACATCGGGATAGGCAAACAGTTCATGGACAAAAATCAAAATGCACATAAAACACTTGAAAGAATGAACAACTGGGACCTTAACTTGTTGAGAAGTTTTTGCACCTCAAAAGAAATCACCAACAGAGTGAAAAGACAGCTCACAAATTTTGAAAAAGTTAAATAAATAATCATATAAACATCATCTATCTAGAATTTATAAAGAACTAAAAAAATTAGTATCCCAAAATTCAAAGACCCAATCCAGAATGGGCTTCAGAGGTGAATACACACTTCTCAGAGGAAGAAATACTAGAAGCTTATAATTACATGAAGAAAGGCTCCATATCACTAGACCTCTGTGAAATTAAAATTAAAAGAATACTTAGATACCATCTGCCCCCAAAAAGAATTGCTATCATGAAGAAAGCAAACAACATCAAATGTTGGAGAGGCTGTGTGTAAAAAAAGAACACTTCTCCACTCCTAGTTGGAATGCAGACTGGTACAACCATTATGAAAAGCAGTGTGGAAACTCCTTAAAAATCTAGAACTGTAAATCCTATTCAATCCAGCTATTTCCTTACTTGGAATTTTCCCAGAAGAACTGAAAATGTCATATCATAGTGATATTTGTGCCCCTATATTTATAGCAGCAGAATTTGTGAAAGCCAAATCTTAGAAACAAACAAAATTCCAATCCTCTGAAGAAAGGTTGAAAAAGATGTGGTATTTTTGTACAAAGGAATATTTCTGAGTTATATAGAATGAGAAACAAGAAGACTTCATATATAACTGGATGCATCTTGAAGATTTACACATAAGTGAAATAAATCAGACCTTCACGTGTAAATATCATATTGTCTCCCTAGTGTAGGAACTCAAAAGAAGAAATAAAATTGGAAATTCATAATACAGTTAAATGGAAATCAAGAATTTAAGGTTTAAAAAAGGAAGAGACAGCAAACAAAAATGTTAGGAAATATAGCAGGGGCAAATTTATGCACTGATATACACAGAATGAATTATACAGTGGTGCTAAGTATCTACAATAGGTTTTTGACGCTGAGGATAGCAATGTGTAATACTAAAACCATGCTTGGAATGTCTGTCATTCTGATATTTTAGGTTTGTGATGCTTCTATTGTCATTTCAATTATTGCTGTATTCTCTCTCTCAAGTAAGTGATTCTGTAAAAAAAAAGTAATAAAAGAGAAGAGTCAGGGAAAGAAGATAAAATATCAATGAAGCAGTTTCAAAACTGGTTAGTATGACAGTTATAACTATTAATACACTGTATATTGTTTTATTAATAGTAAGTTTTCAGAATTATATAAGTAGACATGATATCTTGTCTAAATAATATTAGTACAAAGGTTTCTTCTCATTGAGCTAAGAGAAAGCAACTTTATATATACGTGCCTGACACTCACTAAAGATCTACAAGGTGCCATACCTGGTCCCAGAGTGCAACCTGTCGTGATTTGACTGACCTTGTCTGCTAGAAAGCTTACGTTTTTAGTTGTGTAGTTCTTGTTTTAACTTGGTCTTAAGCATTCAGCAGAAAAGTGTAACAAAGATGTATAAAATGTAAAGTTATATTAATATTCTGAGCTTTAAAATTCTCATGTCAGTCACTTTGAACAATTGCCAGTTCTGTTGATAACTCACTTCTACTATGGACTATACTGGGTTATTTTGATGAATTCACGTAACTATAATCTTTGGACGTGACTTAATTCTGACAAGATTCTTTAATGACTTTTCCAAAGTTTATAGATACTCTAATTTCTTCTTTATTGTCATATATACTCTATGGGTTTCACAAGAGGCTGTTATTAAATTTCCATGTTTAGTGGTTCTTGCACTTTCCTTTATTGTAAATTTTCAATTTCATTTCACTATGTCCAGATAATATTCAGAGAATAATTTCTGTTTAACTATGTTTACTTAATCATGATCTATGGACCAGTATGTGGTCGCCTTTAGAAAACATATCATGTGTAGCTCAAAGAATGCATATTCCAATGTTATCAGGTAGAGCATTCTGCAAATGTCCATTTGGTCGTTGCTTTAGTTCAATTCCTCTACCTCTTTGCTCAGTTTTGTCTAATTACCCTACCTTTTTGAGGTAAGAATTTACTATGGTCACTTGCTAAAATTATGTTATTCGTTATTTGAATTTTCATCTCCTTTAAAATTTGTCTTATATAATTGGGTGCCCCAATGTTTGATGCACACATACTTACGATTGTTAACTCTTCCTCTTTAAGTTTTCTTCAAAATCCCAACGGACAATAATTTTTGGCTGGCTGAGGCTGTTTTATGAGTGGGTGAGGGGATTGAATTGCTGTCTCCTGTGCCTGACTGGGATTGCCCATTCAGGTGATTAATCCATTGAGGTAACTTGAAAGCTCCCGTACTACAGAGAATTTATTTATTTATATATTTGTTTGTTTATTTATTTTAAGTTTTGGCCAACTCAACCTACCCTGGGGGTTGAGCTGGCACAGCATGTGGTACTAGCGATCAAACCACAGTCCCTGTGGCTACATAAGCTTGCTTAGGCAGGTGCATTAGACCACTGAGGCATCTCTCTGGCCTAGAGAATTTAAACAAATGGTCCATATATCAGTCTGATAAAAGCCATTTATAAGAAACCAACATCATACCAAATGTTCAAAAACTAAAGGCCTTTACTTTAAAATCAGGACATGACAAAGCTGTTCACTCCTACTCAATATAATTCTGGAAATGTTAGCCAGAGTAATTAGACAAGAGGAATAAATGAAAGCCTTAAGGATTGTAAAATCAGAAATTATATTATCTTAGCCGGGCGTGGTGGCTTACGCCTATAATCCCAGCACTTGGGAGGCTGAGGCAGGAGGATCAGTGCAAGTTCAAGACCAGCCTGGGCTACAAAAGTGAGCTCAAGGCCAGCCTGAACTGCATAGCGAGACCCTGTCTCAAAAAGACAAAAAAAAAGTAATTATATTATCTTTATTTACAGAAGACATGGCAATCTACATAGAGTACCCCAAAACTTCCATCAAGCATCTTGAAAATTTAATCACAAAATTAAGAAGTATCGCAGGATACAATGCAAAGACCAAAAGATCTGAAACATTTTTGTACACAAAAGTGAGTGCACTGAGAGAGAAATTAGGATAATCACACTTTCCACAATAACTTCGAAAAACTAAAATAAAATACTTAAGAAAAATCTCAAAAATGAAGTAAAATATTTATACAGTGTAAACTATAGTATTCTGAGACAAGATTGAAGCAGGTACTTAGTTCACTGAGCTTTAAAATGAGGTTTATATTGCATAATTTTGTTTTCAAATTAGTTGTTTAGATTACCAGGTATAAGTATGCAAATTTGGTAAAAACAGAAGTTAAAGGAAATTGAAGAAGAAAAAAAAAAAAAAAAAAAAAAAAAAAAAAAAAAAAAAAAAAAAAAAAAAAAAAAAAAAAAAAAAAAAAACCATGAGGTGCTCCTTTGCATCAACCAGCAGAAATCAGCCATCTGTATAAACACATAAATATACATGTACATAAACAAATAAATGCATATGTGTTAGCATATAAATACATGTCAATATATCATTAATATAATAATATTATAAATGAATACTTAAATATGTCATTTCCCTTCCTTGTTTCTTTATTTTGCAAGTTTCTTCCTCACAGCTGTTTCTTTTCTTTGTACAATTTCTTTCCCTTACACAGAATCCATTGTAATTTTATATTTTATTTACCACTTCAAGTTCATACACTAGTGAGACAATATTATGTTTATACATGAAGATCTGATTTATTTCACTTTTGAGTATTGTCTCTAGTTTCATCCATCTACCCATAAAGGCCCTGAATTGATCTTTTTTGAACCTGAGTAATACTCCATTGCGTAAAAATGTCATATATTTTTTGTATCCTTTCCTCCTTTGATGGGTAGTGTGTTGCAGCTAAGATTTAGCTATGACTAATTGTGCTGCTATAAATACAGATACACTTCAATCTGCTGTTTATTTGGCTGGCCCTTTTGCTGTGATTGTAAATAGCCAGGTGTTATGGAATCTTTTGTAACTGGTTTGCAGAAAATGTCTAGAATAGTTTAAGGACGTTAACTGTCCTCCATATAGCAACATCTAGTTGACCAGAATGCTGAAAGAAATGCAGACGATAAAGTATACACTGTTTTAATTTCAGATAGGACAAAATCAATATAGGTAGATGGACCAGAGATGATCTATGTTACAGGGTGGGGAAAATTTTTCTTTACTTTTTTCATGCCTTGATTATTTAAGGGATTATGAAATAGGCTAAGTATGTTTTAGCAGTATAATAGGACAGATATCTTAAATGTATCTCAGAAAGGAGTGATATGTCTATCTTTACAATTTTGAAGAACAGAAACTATAGAAGTTCCTTTTGAGAAAAAAAAAATCACTGGGAGCTCTTTCAAAGAAACTCTGATTAGGTAATTTTTACCTGAGATTTGTTTGACAAAGTTTTTTTTACCAAAGCACTGAGAGGAATCTGCCACCATGACTTAAAGTGGACCCATTAGTACTTCATCTGATGGCACATGTTGGAATCATATGGTTCTCATTTTAGGAGTAGGAGGAAAGAGAGTTGTGGCATCAAAGTGTCTTAGTCATTATTTTTCTCTTGTTGAGACAGACTACCCAACACCCAAAGTTAAAGGAGGAAGTATTTATTTGGGCTCACAGTTTGCAGACGTTTTTGTCCACAATATGTCTCCAAAGCAGGGAGCATGGCAAACAGCATCATAAAATAAAAGCAGACTACAGAAGGCAGGCTTCATACAGCAAAGGAAGGACAAAAGCAAGTTGAAAATGACAAGCTGTGGCCATCTTTTTGTCCCTTATATTTAATCCAAAATATCCTCCCAGGATGTGGCATCCTTCTGCTTTCCCAGCATTGTGCCCAAAAAATTGGAGATTAAACTTTTAATCACACAACTTTGGTCACAGAATCACACATTATAGGTTCACCTACTTCTGAAAATCATGACCTGTGAGAACATGAGGTTCTGCAGGGACATCTGGACACAAATCATAAAAGGGAGTTTCCACCCATATTACAGAAGTAGTCAGAAGTTAGACACTATGTCACTGTTATGGTTTATGTCTAGTTGTCCCCCCAAAGACTCATGTAGTCAATGGGCAGGGACTTCTATAGACTGAGACTTGACTCTTGGGTCACTGGGATTATGTGTTTTAGTACTGATGGGATTGTCAGTCTGAGTAGGGCTGGGACTATGGGTATGGTCTAGGGCAGATATGCTAAGGCAGAGAGACTGATAAGGATATAAAGAGAGACAGAGTGACTGACTAGAGCTGTTGTTCTGCTGCTGTGTTTGGCTGGCTGCCTCTATCACCATTTTTGCTGCTGTTCCACTGCCACGAACTGGATGCTCTCTGCCCTGTTCCACTCAGCCTTGGGCCAGAAAATATAGACTGAAACTTCCACAAACTGTGAACTAAATAAACCTTTCCTTCCTTCATTTTCAGTGTCAGGTATTTGTCCAAGGAACGAGTAAAAAGTAGCTAAGACAGTCACTCATAGGTCAGTGTGTGAAACTGTGAGAATGAATCCAGGAAATTGTAGATATTAGGAGAAAAGAATGACTCATAAGTCAATGGGCTGTAAACAAAACCACCCCAAGTCAGAAGAGCATGGGAACTAAATTAGTGTGAGGCTAAGGGGCTAGACTACCAAAGTCATTTTGCGTTCTCATCTCCTAAAAATCATCCCCTGGTAATTGACACAGAACTGTAGGATTCATTATTTGCCTGCTGAGTTTCATAGTTGTTTCTCATCCATTCTTTTCTATCTACCCCTTTCTTCCTTTTAGATGTCAATGTTCACTCTCCCAGTATATGTTGGTAATATTTAACTTTTTTCATATATTGCAGGGATTCAAATGTAGCAGATTTCCTTGAATGTAGAGGGGGCTTGAAATGGTCTTTTTGGTAATACTGGAAATGTCAGATCTTTGGGAATTCTTAGAGATAAACTAAGTAAAATTTGCATAATTACATGAACAGGAGTATTTTGGGAAACAACAGCAGTACCATGAAATTCTTATGTGTTTAGAAGGTGACTGTATCATGAGAGTGCTGTACTTACAGGCAGAAACTCTAAGTGCTATTAAGAGATAGAGCATTATTGAATGTGAGTCACTGGGTGTGTGATATTAAAGGAAATCTTATAGCTACTCTTCCCTTATCTCCATATTTCTGGTCCAACATAATATGATAATATCTTTTCCACATCATCTACATTTTCTGTGTTGCTTTTATTTCTGAGCTTATGGGTTGGGATTTCTTAAAAAATAATCTAAAACTAATATCTGTTCCCTTAATTTGTATGTGTGAAGGACTCTGTTTCAGTAATATAAAAGTGGCTAATATAAGCACTCATGTAGCATTGTTACACATACTAATGAAAGTATCAGATAATAAATCAGAACAAAAGAAAATTCAACTTAATCATATCCACAAAAGCACATCCGAAACCAAGGAAAACACTGCCTGACAAGATAATAAGAAACAGGTTCAGCACTGGAATGAGACTCTCAGGCCCCTTCTCTCATTGGAAGGTGAAAGAGAAAATCATAATTAGGGAAATAACTCAAAAAGGAGCAGACACACTCGGCCTCCTGGAGTCAACAATGCAAAGTTAGAGCTTAACAACTAACAACTGCTACAAATGAGAAATTCTCTATTTGTGAACATAGGGGGAAGCAAACACTAAATATTCAGGGCAGTGTAAACCAGACTGAAATGATGCTATACCTTAATTTTTTATGCTGGTGATTATTTTCATCCTTCTTTTCTCCTTTGCTTTCAACTTTCACAAATGTTAAAAGTTCTTATATCTGTACAATTAAAATAAAAATAAGTACTGTAGTTTATGTAGTATCTTTTATTGGCATATCAACAAACAGTTTGTGTAGAGAGTTCTACGGCAAGCTTTCCAGTAGCATCTTAATTGGGTCTGGCATTTTTCCAGCTATACTTCCTCACTTCCTTGTTCACACATCTGCATACTTTCTCTGAAACCATCTATCCATCAACATTCCTTTCCAGATATAAAAATAATATTTAAATTATTATTCATTTTCTTTGAACTGCCACTATATTTTTGTCTTCTCCCCTTCCTACTGATCTGTTATACCCCTTGGCCTTTGTCTTACTCTAAATCGCAGCCCATTTTGGATCAGCATTATAATACAGTTATTCTAGTATATTAAAAAAGAGTAAAATTGCTAGAATACAGTTTAGGTTCTGCAATTGATGAATTGTTGGCTCCCTAGATGCTGATATAATCATTAATATTCCTGTCCTTGAAAAGAGGTGAATAGGACTGACCATAATTTTTGGAAAGTTGGAGAGGTATATAAATATCAAAACATAAACAACACCCACATTATAACACAAATAATTCTACATGTACTACAAAGATTCCTGTACTCATGATAACAGATTTCTCTTTGCTCATCCTCAACTTTCTGTACAAGTGCAATAGAAAACTAAAAATCAAGTAAATAAAAATGCCTCCAAAATCTCTCAACTTCTCAAAATCTGGTAGTCAACACTGAATATGAGGAAAGCATCAGGAAAGACATGAAAAACCAAATGTTTAAAATCATTTAAATGATCAAAACAGAAGCAAAATTTTTGCATAATATGTTCAGTGAACTAAAGATGGACGTAAATTATACGACACACGATTTAATTAGTAAATTAAGCACAAGATGACATGAATTTCATCATTTTAAACAAGACTACTCCAGATACAAATTTCCGTTTCAGGAAAATGTCAGAGATTGCGAAAATAAATCAAGACTAAAAGACACATAAAACATTTACTTTAGCATGTGCAATGACAAATATGAAAGTGTTAGAACTATAACACAAGATTGAAGTAGTTAATCATGTAATCAGTAATCATGTACCCTATAAAATAGCACCATGGCATCTAAATTAAACTGCGTTTAGAAGATGTCAAAACTTTAAGAATTACAGAAATTGAAGAAACAATTGAGGAAGATTACCAAATTGAAATAATAAAGTCCACAATAATTATAGCACATAATTTCCCAAATCTACAGAAAAAAATCTACCATCCAAGAAAATTATGTACAGATAAACCTACATAGTGACAAGAAAAAAAGTCTTCAAGACACACTTCAGTTACTGTTCCAAAAATTAGCAGAAAGAATGAATACTAAATGATTTTAGTTTAAAAAAATGGAAAGCAAGTGTAAAAGGAAAGATCAGAGGAATAACATATTTCTCAACAAAAATTTTAAAAGCCAAGAGAGATTTATATGAAAATTTAAAGCTCTAAAGAAAACAACTTTGCTTTCTGTGCTGCCCAGCCAGGGTTCACACGGCGTTGTTCTTGATTCCCATCGTAACTTAAAGGGAAACTTCACAATGTCCGGAGCCCTTGATGTCCTGCAAATGAAGGAGGAGGATGTCCTCAGTTCCTTGCTGCAGGAACCCACTTCGGTGGTACCAACCTGGATTTCCAGATGGAGCAGTATATCTACAAAAGGAAAAGTGATGGAATTTACATCATAAATCTGAAGCATACTTGGAAGAAGCTCCTCCTGGCAGCTCGAGCCATAGTGGCCATTGAAAACCCTGCTGATGTCAGTGTCAGTGTCATCTCTTCTAGGAACACGGGCCAGTGGGCTGTGCTGAAGTTTGCTACTGCCACTGGGGCTACTCCTATTGCTGTAACCTTCACTAACGAGATCCAGGCAGCCTTCAGAGAGCCACGTCTTCTGGTGGTTACCGATCCCAGCGCTGACCACCAGCCCCTCATGGAGGCATCTTATGTCAATCTACCAACCATTGCTCTGTGCAACACAGGTTCTCCTGTGTGCTATGTGGACATTGCTATCCCATGCAACAATAAGGGAGCTCACTCTGTGGGTCTGATGTGGTGGATGCTGGCCCAGGAAGTGCTGTGCATGCGTGGCACCATTTCTTGTGAACACTCATGGTAAGTCATGCCTGATCTCTACTTCTACTGGGATCCTGAAGAGATTGAAAAGGAAGAGCAGGCTGCTGCTGAAAAGGCTGTGACCAAGGAGGAATTTGAGGGTGAATGGATTGCACCAGCTCCGGAGTGCACTGCTGCTCAGCCTGAGGTCGCAGACTGGTCCAAAGGCATGCAGGTGCCCTCTGTGCCCATTCAGCAGTTCCCTACTGAAGACTGGAGTGCTCAGCCAGCCACAGAAGATCGGTCTGCAGTTCCCACCACGCAGGCCACTGAGTGGGTAGGAACCACCACCGAGTGGTCTTGAGCTGTTCTGCCGATGCCTAAGTAAAATGGGAGTGAGGCTGATGAAACATAAAACAATTTCTAAAAGTCAAAAGAAAAGAAAAAAACTTTGACTCCAGATTAATATATACTGAAAAAATATCTTTCAAAATTGATGCAATAATAAAAACTTTTCATGGAAAAGAGGATGTACAAAATATATAAATCCTAAACTGACACTCTAAAAAACACTGAAAATAATCTCAGAAAGACCCAAGGAAAGAGCATACACCCTGCAGGTTAGTGAATCAAAACAGAAAAATAAATTAATCAGCAATTAATATAATAATATAATGCCAAGATACAGAAACGACATATCTGTAATGACTCATTAAGTAAAAGTTTTAATTATACAATAAAAGGGCTGAGATTTTAAGCTTCTATGAAAAATCGAGACTAAACTATATATTACTACAGGTAGACAAAATTCAGCTGGAAAGAAAAATATAAATTAAAATGGAAATAAGAAAATGATGTTTCATACAAAGAACAAAAGTCCTACTAACACACAAAACAAGTAGTAGTACATTTATCATTTGGTGAGAAATTAAGTTTCAAGGAAAACATTATCAAAACACAACAATAGGTTATTATATACATGTACAAGGAGTGATTTAGCAGAAAGAGATAATAATTGTAAATATTTATCTAACAAAGTCGCATGCACCAACTTTTTATGAAAGAAATAACAGTGGTTATAAAGTTACAAAAATATGAATGCAAACATAACGGATGAAGCATAATGGATGATTTCACTAAACCACTCATACAAATAAGTAAACAAACAGTAAATTAACAGTAACACCAAAAAAATAAAACCACATCTCATATAAATTGATTTAAAAAATATCTACAGTGCTTCATCCAACAATGGAAAGCACACTTTTTTTCTTAGAAGCACACATTATTTTATCCAAAGTTGTTCATAGTATAGGCCTCAAAGCATGATAAAATAAATACAGAATAATAAATTAAGCCCAACATGCTATCTTATTTGAATAAATCTATATAATGCAGTACCAGAAGGAATTCCAGAATGTATGCAAACATGACAGTTGAATAACAGAACTATAAAGGGATCAAGGGTGAAGTCAAGGAAGAAATTATAGATTTCCTAAAATCAAGTAAAAATTACAATAAAACATAGTAAAGTTATGGGGCACTTTGACACATGTTGTAGGAGGAAATATCAGGTTGCTGATGCTGGTGTTTGGATAAAGAGAGAGGCCATCAGTAGATAAATCAATTATGCAACACAAAGCCCTGAAAAAAGTAGAGCAATCCAAAACCAAAACTTTCAATTAATGATCAAAATTACAGAGAAACTTAATGGAATTGAAACAAAATATCAACAGAATAGATCAATCAAAATTGATTCTTTCATTTTTAGGTTAATTTTGTTGATTTATTTATGGCACATATTATCATCAGGTCATTAACATAGGAAATATTTACATGTAGATTAATGTATCTTAAACTCTGTTTTTCCTATTTGCCTACCTTTTCTGAATTTTTCTCTCCATTTACAAAACTTCTACTGCTTTTCTTGCCTTGTTTTTTCTTGTCCCCATTCCATTTTTTCTCCCTATTCCTTTTCTTACCTTTCTCCCCTGGTGCCTCTCGCTTGTACCCATTTCATTTGGGAATTTTCCTTTGGCTTCTCAATAGCTATCCTCCATTTTGCAAGAGAAAAATGCAACGCATAAACATGTATGTCTGATTTCTTGAAGTAAATTTTGTCCTGAAGGTGAACCCATTTGCCTAAGTTTCTCAAGTTTATATTTCTTTAGGAGAGAGTACCATTCCATTTTATTTAAAAATTGCATTCATTATTTATTCACTGATAAACATATGCACTGTTTCAAAGATGTACGTTTTACAAATTGTGTTGCTGTAACATATATCCCAGAGGTTTGATGCTTTTAACTCTTTTCAGGAGATAGAAAAAAGGTGAATACCTGGGCCAAATGGAAACTGTAGTTTTTAAGAATTTTTCTGAAACCTCTCAAAGGTTTCCATCAGCAGTGAAGAAAGATTGCTTTCCCCTAAAATCCCACCAGTATTTATTATTGACTCATTTCTAAATAATGACTATTCTATCTGTGATGAGATAAAATCTCAACCTTATTTCAACTTGTTTCTCTCAAATGGCCAGTGATGTTAAATATTTTAATTAATTTATTTGCTACTTATTCCTCTTCATCTGAAAATTACCTATTCATGTTAGCTACCCATTTTTAGACTAGATCTTTAAATTGGGGGACATTTTTGAGTTCTTCATATACTCTGAATATTAGTCTTTAAAGAATAGCTAGAAAAAGTTATTTCTCCCTCTGTGGCTTGTCCATTCACTCTGTTCGCATTTACCTCCCCTCCATGGCAAATCTTTATTAATTATTTTATTTTATTTTATTTATTTTTATGGCCACTTCAGCCTGCCTTGGTGGTGGGGCTGGCACAGCATATGGTGTCGTGGATCCACTCATGGTCCTTGTGGTCACCTAAGCTTGCCTAAGCAGGTGGTTTAGACCGCTGAACAATCTCACCAGTCCTGAAGCTTTAAATATGATGTGATAACAGTTAATTCTTTGTCATATTTCTTGTACTACTGGGATGACAGTTATAAAATTTGTGTATAGTTATGTTTCAAGAGTTTTACATATTTAGTACAGAGTTTTAAATATATCTTAAATTTTTTTATTTGTTTTGATATCAGGTACTATTTATACTGTCATATTGCTTCATTTCTGTCTAATTATTTGTTCTAGTTTTTACTTTTATTCTTTAGATAAATACTTTATTCATTTTAATGAGGAAAAAAGATAAAATAGCAGTGAAACAATTTCAAAACAGTTTAGTAATATAGTTACAATAATCAATATGTTGCATATTATTGTCTTCATAGTAGTTATTCAGAGGATCAGCTGCAGACATGATATCTTGTCTAAGCAATATTAATACAAACATTTCCTCTCAGTTAACTAAGAGAAATTATATATGCACTACTTTACCAAAAAAGTTTTTTCATATTTCTTGTGGCATTGAAGTTTTTACAAGAGGAGCAATATAATACAGGACACATTCTATAATAGTATTTTATAAAGAATCACCCAAGAATCATATACAATAAATGCCTAAAAGCTGTCCACACACATAAATGCTAAAGACTCCAGCTGAGGTCCTAGACACTAGTATAATGCATTAGTCCAGCTGAAAATCTAGAGCTCATAACAGTGCATCCCACAAGTCCAACTAAAGGTCCAGAGGCCCCAACAAAGTCTCTTAAATGTCCACTGTGCTGGTGCATGCCTGTAATGCTGATGCTGGTAAGGCTAATACAGGAGGATCACTGTGAGTCCGAGCTGGTAGTGAAACCCTGTAATAAATAAATTAATTAAAAAGATTAAGTGTTTCTATTTTAGCATTTATATCTTAAATCTATTTCAATTCTTTTACTATGTAATGAGAGATATGATTTTAGGTTTAATTTCTGGTATAAGAAAACCTAGTTTCATCAGCAATGTTTAGTAAATAGGCTATTTTTAGACTGGAGAGATAGTTTAGAGGCATAAGAGCCTAATGACAATCACAAAGTCAATTTTCATTCCCAATAAAAAAATAAAAACTATTTTTTTCCAGTGAGTGAAAGACTGTAATCTCTTTTGTAAAAATATGTTAGCTAAGTGTGTATGAAGCTTTATTTTTTCTACTATATTCCTTCGTTCCCTGGGTATTTTTGTGTCAGAAACTTGCTATTTTATCATAGTAGCTTTTTAGTATAATTTTAATTCTGGCACTATATTTCACTTGCCTTAAGTTCTGGTCATTATCCCTTTCTCTACTTTAGGTCTGCTCTGGTTCCATATGTATTTTTAACATTTTTTTTCTATAGTTCTTTGAGGCATTTTCATTGGAATGACAATAAATCGGTATGACAATTTTAGAAGTGTGACCATTTTCACAGTTCTGCTTTTCTAAGAACAAGGGCTATAATTTCACTATCAAAATTACTGTTTGATTCCTTTCTTTTGGGAACTGGAGCATGAATGTAAATTTCTTGCACTTCCCTTGGCAGACTGATTTACAAATTTTTCCTTTTTCTTGATGCTATTATGACACATTTCTTAAATTTCTCTCTTGATGACTTATTTTTTTATGGAAAGTCAGTGATATGTGAATACTGACTTTGCATCCTACTAATATAATATATAGAATTATTGAATCTAGGATTATTTTAGTGAAGTGCTTGGGGTCTTTTATCTAGAGTAACTTTACATGCAAATATATAAATAGTGGTGAGGTGGATTCCTAACTGGTGGTCAATTTGTAACACTAAGCTGAACTGACTCCACACAGTACTAAGTGTGGAGGTCCACCTGAGCATTGTTCAATAACATGAACAGGAGAACTTAGTAAAGAAGTTGTGCTGGTGGTTGTCTTTCCCAGGCTGGCTTTCCTGATCTGAACTTGTCCATTTTCATCATTGAATGAGCTCAGAAGGTTGTTGTCACTGATTATAGCTGCATTTCACTTTGGGGGATCTCTGGATCTTTGAACATTGCTTTCTGGATCCAGAGAGGAACATGGTGCACTGCTTTGTAACCTGAAGAAGTTTATAATGCTGGCTTTCCTGATAGGAACTCAGCTGTTTGTATCACTTGAGGATCTTAGGATTGCATTGTCCCTGAGGATAGCTAAAGTAAGTAGGGGAGAGCTCTTGTTCTCACCTTGAATATTTCTTCGTGGCTACTCTTCACATTCCTCTGCTTTTTGAATTTCTCCTGTCAGATTGATTTACAAGTTTTTCTTTTTTCTTGATGCTATTATGACACATTTCTTTTTCTTTTTTTTTTTTTTTTTTGGCTTTTTGAGACAGGGTCTCACTGTGCAGTTCAGGCTGGCTTTGAGCTCACTTTTGTAGCCCAGGCTGGTCTCGAACTCGCAGCAATCCTCCTGCCTCAGCCTCCCAAGTGCTGGGATTACAGGCGTGAGCCACCACGCCCGGCATGACACATTTCTTTAATTTTAATTTTCTTGTTACTGAGTATTCCACTTTGATGAATCCTTCATTCGGCTAGCACAGTCATTCTAGCATCCGCCACTGACCTTTGGTGCACCAAAGCACAAATCTATGAAACAGACTTACATGAAACACTGTGGCCTTTAGGCCTCCAGTTGAATTTCTTAGGGGAGGGAACCCATTTTCATGAGCTCTTGGTCTTACACTACACTCATGTAGGACATTGGCATGGGATCCAGGCCATGATCTAGATGCTTTTGATATTTAGTGTGTGGAAATATTTCCTGCATTTTTTGTTTGTTTTTGGCTCATTGGATGACTATTATAAAGTAACCCTATAAATTATGGGTCCTACATTAAATTGCTTCCCATTCAAACCCTAACTATAACAATGATGTAATTATTTTTACCACAGGGATGTAGTCATAGTTTAACATGCTTATATAAAGAAATGTAATAAAACATATGAACAAAAATAAGAAAAATGAATAACACATCCACAGATGCAGAAAAATTCCTTTGAGAAAACTCAGTATCCATTCATGATTTTAAAAATAACTGTGCTGATGAAAATATAATAAAGGCCTCCACTTTGAATGGAAAAAAGTTCATTTATTTCAAACTCACGACAACATGATAATAAGTGAGTGGTTGTGAAAATAGTCCCTCCAAGTTATGGAATGAATTAATGATATCCACTCTTACTTGTTCTATTCAATATAATATTTGAAATTTTACACAAACAAATCAGACAAGACAAAAATGATATTTAATTAGATGTCCAATTATCCTGTACAAAGCATAACCATTTTTATAAAATACCAAAAAAAAAAATCTCACCATGTAGATATTTAGGACTAAAATTATTGCAAAGTAGTAGAATGCACGCTAAACACAAAATATATGTGTTCCTGTTACAACACATATGAATCCACAGGCAAATAAATCCATCCATTCACAAAAGGTTCAAATATAAATTCTTTTTAAATTTCAATTTATTTCTATATTTTCATGTATTTAGTACAGGGTCTACATGGTCTCACTACACAGATCAAACTCATAATGATCCTCCTGTTCCTTAGCCTGTCAAGAGCTGGGATTACAGGCATGCACTACTACAGCTAGCCTTAATCTCCTTCTCATCAAGCCCTGGGGGCAGAGCCAGCATGGTATGTCAGGGACTGAGCCTGTCTCTGCATTTGTCTGACAATGGGCTTTAATCTGCTGAGCTGTCTGGCTGGCCCTTCAAATTATAAATTCTTGAGCCAAAGATATAACTCAACAGCACAAGGGACTGACTGGCAAGGAAAAGGTCCAGAGTTCAATCCTCAGTACTGAAAATAACATAAACAAAAAAATCTTAAGATTTTTCAATAACAAAGGGAAATAAAATATCTCTGTAATGGAAATATTTTGCATGTCCCCAGGCCTGCTACGCCGGCTCTAAATCTAGAACACACTGAGACAGCAGTTGAGACTTGGTGTGTTGATGCATGCCTGTAATGCCAGCTCTTGGGAGGCTGTAAACAGGCAGATCACTAAGAGTCTTATTTAGTAGTGAGACACTGAGCACCCCACAAACCCTTCCACAAAAAAAATGCTTGAAATAAAGTTAGAACAGGACATCGAAAATTGAAGGATGGTGAGATATGTGGGTTTGTGTTCAGTTATCTGCTAAATGTTGATCTGTATTGCACCAGGAATTAAACTAAAATCGAAATCGCAGAATGTGGGTATGGTAGGACAAGTTTGTAATCACAATGTTGGGGAGGACGAAATAAGAGGATAACTATGAGTCCAAGCTGAATAGTGAAACCGTGTATCAAATACAGAAAATTGCAGGGAAACTACAGAAAATCAAGAACCACTTCTAAATTTCTGATAGAAATGTGCACGAGTACAATCATTATAAAAATCAATATGAAAATTCCTCAGAAAATTAGAAATTCCGCCTGCTCCAGGTATTAATCCACTTTTAGTTATCCTACTGAAAATAATAAATATATCATAGTTCAGTAATTCTTATGTTTATAACACAAAATCCATAATAGTTGAAACTTGGAAAAGACAAATATACTCACCAACAGAAGAATAAATGAAGAAAATCTAGTATTTGTACACATCAGTGTATTAATCAGGCATACATCATGATAAATGAATCATTTGTTAAAAAAATGGTGGGACTTGGGACCAAAATACAGTGTGAATAAAAGACACACACAATTTTAAACCTTACAAGACTACTTTTATTGGACATGAACAAAAGAAAAAAGAAAAGATAACAGAAAACAGCAATAGATCTTTGGAGAAAATAGGCAGTTCAGGAGAGAAAGATGGAGAAAAGAGAGATCAAAATGAAAAAATACTTCTGGTATGCTTTGCACACTTATCAGTTCCTTAGTAAAACATGTATTCGTTATATGTGGAAGATGTTGTAATAAAAATAAATATTGAAAAATAATTTCAATCAAAATATCATCTGCATACTTATACAGAGAAAAAACAATTTTATAATTCATATTGAACTAAAATAGAATCAGAAAATCCCAAGAAATACTGCATTAGAAAAGCGGAAGGCCACTAAAACCCTGCAACTCATGTTACAGTACAAAAGTACAGTGATAAGATCACTGTGATAGTATCAAGATGACACATATTTTGGCCAGTGGAATAGAACAGAGGCTAAGGAAACAAAACCAAGCAGCTTCAGTCACCTGATTTTTGACAAAAGGGAAAAACATCCTTGGGAAAAGGTAGCTTCTTTGATGACTAACGGTCATAATACTCGTTATTCATAAGTATAGAAATTTATCTAGGTTTGTTTTTCACCCTTCTGGGAATTTTTCCAAAAGAACTGAAAACAACATATCATAGTGATACATGGGTAACTATGTTTATAGCAGCACATTTTGTGTCAGCAAAATTTGGAAAAATCCAAAATGTCTGACAACTGAGGAATGGATGAAAAAGATGTGGTGTTTTTATACAATGGACATTACCTTAACAATTTGCCCTCTACAAAAGCCTGAGAGAATGCTTTCTCTCTAAGGGACTATTGTTTGGAGCATTTTTCATTATCAGTCACTTTTCTCTGTAGCTACATAATCTCTTTGACAGGAAAATTTTGAACACCACTGATTTACATGGTGTTACAGTACAGTTTGTCTTATGTCTTGAGTCTTCATGGAATTGAAGGTCAAGGGCCAAAACATTGCATATCCTTGTAGCCCATCATTTTTTCTAGTTTTTTTGTTTGAAAATTTAAGTTGCTAACCATACTGAAGAGAAGCTTAATGATAATATTACCCTGTAAGATAGGCCCTTGAGCTTAAAATCACAAATTCTGAATAGCAAATGCCTTAATGATAGCATGGAACAGGTATTTTTGAACAATCATTGATATTCTAAGATTTTTGCTTGCTGTCTCTTCATTGTTTAAACCTTAAGTCCTTGATTTCCATTACCTATTGTATAATTTTCCATTTTTATTTCTTCTTTTCAGTTCTTACATGAGGGAGACTATATGATATTTAGAAATGTAGGTCTGGTTTATTTCACTTATGAATATTTGTTCAAGATACATTCACTTATATATAAAAGCTTTGAGTTCGTCATTCTTTAGAGCTGAGTAATATTCTATTGTATAAAAATAGCACATTTTTTCAAACGTTTTGCAGATGATGGGCATTTTGGCTATTTCCAAGATTGGATTATCACAAATTGTGCTGCTACAACCATAGGTGCACAAACATCACTGTGATTGATGGTTGCAGTTATTTTGGAAAAATTCTCAGGAGGTGATAGCTGGATTGAATGGGATTTCCAGTCCTAGCTTTTAAAGGGGCTTCACACTTATTTATATAACAGTTGCAACAGTCTACATTCCCACCAACAGTTGAGAAGTGTTAGTTTTCCCCACAAACCTCTCCAACATTTGTTGTTGGATGATTTTGTGATAGATAGACTTTCTGGGGGTGAGATGATACCTAAGGTTTTTTTTTTTTAATTTCAGTATCATGGATAGTTAGAGATGTGGAGCATTTCTTCATATATTTATTAGTTTCTAGTATGTCTTCCTCTGAGAAGCATGTCTTTATTTTGGAAGCCCATTTCTGGATTGGGTCTTTGAATTTTGGAACGCTAATTTTTTTTAGTTCTTTTTAAATACAAGATAGAAGAAATTTGTCAGAATACTTACTAGTTAAAATTTTTTCAAAATTTATAGGTTGTCTTAATCTGTTGGTAATTTCTTTTGACGTGCAAAAACTTCTCAGCCAGAAGAGGTCCCAGTTGTTCATTCTTTCAAGTGTTAAACGTGCACTTTGATTTTTGCACATTTGTCCTCAAGATTTCCTACTACTTTCTCTTTCAGGAGATTGGTTCCACTTTAATATATACATCTTTAATCACTTTTGACTTTAGTTTAGTGCATGGTGATAGACTTGGGTCAAGTTTTAGTTTTCAGCATGTAGACAGCCACTTTTTCCAGCACTATTTGTTAAAGAGGCAATCTCTCTTTCAGCAAATATTTTTGGACCCTTTGTCAAAGTTAAGAAGGCTCAGTGTGTTTGTAATTGCTTCTATATCTTTTTTTTTTTTTTGTCTTTTTGAGACAGGGTCTTGTTATGCATTTCAGGCTCGCCTTGAGCTCACTTTTGTAGCCCAGGCTGGTCTCGAACTCTCAGCGATCCTCCTGCCTCAGCCTCCCAAGTGCTGGGATTACAGGCATGCGCCACTATGCCCGGCTTGCTTCTGTATCTTCTAATCTATTCCACTGATCCTCAATGTTGTTTTTGTGTTTCTTTTTTATCTTCTAATCTATTCCACTGATCCTCAATGTTGTTTTTGTGTTTCTTTTTTTTTTTTTTTTTTTTTTTTGCCAATACCATGTTGATTGTATTACTGTAGCTTTGTAGGATAATTTTGTAATGAAATGGAATGCCTTATGCATTATCTTTTTTGCACGTGATTATCTTTGAAATTCTAGATTTTTCTGGTTCCAAACACATTTGGGGAATTATTTCCCATGTGAATGAGGTATGTTGATTGTATTTCATACAGATTAAATCTGTACAAAAATTTTGGGAGTATGGCCAGCTTCCTAATGTTGGTTATTCCTATCCAGGAGTAAGGGATATCTCTCCATTTTATGAAAGACCATGTGATCTCCTTTTTGAGAATACAGTAGCTTTCATTGAATAGATTTTTTACTTCTTTAGATTAATTCCTAGGTATTTTATTTTCTGAAGTGCTATTGAAAAAGATATTGTTTCTCTAATTTCTCTCTCACTAATTCTGTTATGTGTATAGAGGAATGATATTGTCTTTTGGTGTCAACTTTGCATCCTGCTATTCTACTGAACTTGTGTATTAATGCTAGTAGCTTCTTGGTGGAGTCTTTTTGGTCTTCTATTTAGACTATAATGTCATCTGCAAATAATGATAGCTTAACTACATCTTTAAGTATTCTTATTCCTTTTATTTCTTTTTCTTGTCTAATGGCTCTAGCTAATCATTCCAGAAGTGTATTAAATAGTAGTGCCAGAGGACAACCTTGTCCTGCACCAGATATGAGAATATAAGACTTCAGTTTTCCCCATTTAGAATTATGTTAGCCATTGGAGTGTCATAGATGGTTTTTATCAGCGTGAGGTAGAGACCATCTGTTCCAATTTTCTGTAGTACTTTGAATATGAGTGAGTGTTCGACTTTGTCAAATGCCTTTTCTGCATCAATTGAGATGATCATGTGGATTCTGCATTTGGATCTACTGATATAGTGTATTACATTTATACATGTGCATAATTTGAACATCCTTCCATCTCTGGGATTAATCATACGTGGTCATGATACACAGTCTTCTTATGATTTGCTGTATTCTATTTGTGAGGATTTTATTGAGGATTGTTGCATGTATATTCATGAGAAAGATTGGCCTGTAGTTCTCTTTTCTAGTTGCATCTTTCTCAGATTTTGGTTTCAGTATAATAGTTGCCTCAAGAAATGATTTGGGGAGGATTGCTTCCTATTCAGTGTCATTTAGAAGTTTGAAGAATATTGAGAGTTCATCTTGTCTAAATTTCTTCTAGAATTCAGCGTGAGTACTTCAGAAACTGTATATTACTTTGTTGGTAGGTTTTAATTAGATTATTTCATTTCATTGGTAGTTATTGGGCTATTGAAAATTCTTATGTCTTCTAGAATAAGTTTTGGTAAGTTGTATATTTCTAGGAATTTGTCCATTTCAATGGCATTTAAGTTCTGTGAAAGTATAGATTCTCAAAGTAGCTATCAATGATCTTCTGAATCTCCACTGAATCTGTGGTAATTTCACCCTTTTCATTCTTACTGCTTGAACTTAAGTCTTTTCTTTCCTCTTTTTGGTATGATTAGCTAGGAGTTAATCAATTTTATTTAAACTCTTGAAGAACCAACTTTTTAAAAATTTGAATTAGGGGCCTGGCAGGATTGCTCAGTGGTCTAAAGCGCCTGCTTTCGCTTGGGCGGCTTCAGGTACCGCGGTTAGATCCCCGGCACCACATGCTGCGCCAGCCCTGCCCTCGGGGCGGGCTGAGCCGGCCATAAAAATGAGTGAATAAACAAAGATTCTGAAACAAGAAAAAAAATAAATAAAATAAATAAAAATCTTTAAAAAAAATTTGAATTAACAAGGTTTATTGATACATTTTAGATATATATTTTGATCACATTTATCATAGAGAATTTACCTCCGCCCCCACCGTACATAATATATCTCTTTACTTTTTCTTGCTGGATTCATGATTTTTCATTTTTTTAAATTTTATTTTTTATTAATGCAATGCACATTGTTTTCTTCACTCTTGTTGTTCCAAGTACAAGATACGGACATGATAAATTTTCTAAACATTATTGGTACAAATATTGCTTCTCACTGAACTAACAGAATGTAGTTCTGTTCATTAATATTTTGCACTGTTTTCTTTTTCTCAACTGTATTAATTTTTTCTCTAATCTTTATAGTGTGCTCATGTCTTTGAGCTTTGCGTTTGGTTTGCTCTTCCTTTTCTAGATGATTTTCATGCAGCTTTGGAGTATTTTTTTTTCCCTTCTGGTTTTCTTCATGTATGAGTTCAGAGGTATAAATTTCCCTCTAAGAACTGCTTTGATTTCATACCATAAATTCTGGGAGATTGCTTTTGAGTTATCATTAAGTTGTAAATACTGTTTAATTTCTTGTTTAATTTCATCTGTAACTAACTGGCTGCTGAGGAGTTTGTTGTTTAATTTCCATATGTGTCTGTGGTTCTTGTAGTTTCTTTTTTGATTTATTTCAGTTCCATTGCACTGTGGTCTGATAATATGCATGGTGTGATTTCTGTTTTCTTGCAAATACTTAAGCATGCCCTGTGGGCTAGTATGCAGTCTATTTTAGAAAATGTCCTTTGTGCAGGTAAAAAAAAATGTGTATTCAGAAGTGTTTGGGTGGAACATTCTGTGTATGTCCACTAAGTCCAGTTCTTCCTAGATTTGGTTCAGATCTACTACTTCTTTGCTAATTTTTTGTCTGCTTGACCTATCTTCTTGAAATAAGCAGGTGTTAAAATCTCCTGTTAAGATTGTGGTATTGGATAATAGATTTTTCATGTCCATTAGGATTTGTCTTATATAACTTGGTGGTCCCGTGTTGAGGACACACATATTTATGAGTGTTTCATCTTGAAATTTTTCATCTTGAATTTTTCCCATAAGCAGTATGTAGTGGCCTTTCTTTATTTCATTTTATCATTCTTGGTTTGAAGTTAAGATTATCTCCAAAGAGGATTGCTACCTTTGCTTATTTTTGTGATGTTGGGACAGGTAGTACTGTTTTCCCTCCTTTGACTTTCAACCTGTGTATTTCTATATGAGTTAAGTATGTTTCCTGTATACAGCATATTATTTGATTTTCCTTCCTAATCCATTGTGACAGTTATTTCTTTTAATTGGAAAATTAAGTCCATTTCTATTAATGTTTGTAATTGAACAGCATTGATTTCTGATTGACATGCTTTTTACCTACTATTGTTTCCACCTTTTTCTCCTGTGTTTATTTGGTTGTCTATTTGGTGGATTCTTTCTGTTCTCATTAGTGTATTTTTGGTTATTTGGTCCCTCCCTAAAATACTTTTTAGTACTCTGTGTAAGGTTGGCATAGACATCATGAAATTCTGTAGTTATTCTTTGTCACAGAAGTGTTTCACTTCTACCTCATACTTCAAAGAGAATTTTGTGGGGTCTAGCAGTCTGGGGTGGAGTTGTTTTCATGAAGATATTGAAGCACTGTTCTCCATGCTCTTCTTGACTTCATGGTTTGTGAAGAGAAATCTGCCAATATTCTAGTGGGTTTTCTTTTAAATGTGGTCTGTTTCTTTTCTGTAGTGGCTCTTACTATACTCTCCTTCTAGTGAATTTCTGGGACGTTAATTATTATATATCTGGATGTGTTTTTAGCTGTCTTGAAGTTACTTGGATTTCTACATGTTTCAGTTATTGAAATGTCAGATTGCTTTCTATTTGTTTTGTCTCCTTTTTTCTTGTTGATGCCTATTTGTCTCATGTCGTTCATCTTTGCATCATCTTATAAATATTCAATTATTGCGGGCCCATCAGGATGGCTCAGTGGTCTAAAGCACCTGCTTTGGAAAGCTTGGGCAGCTGCAGGGACCACAGTTCAATCCTCGCCACCACATGATGCGCTATCCCTGCCCTCAGGGCAGGCTGAGACGGCCATAAAGATAAACAAACAAACAAAAAACAAAAGTTCTGAAACAAGACAATAACAAAATAAAAAATTCTTTTAAAAATATTCAATCATTGTTTTCTCCATCCTATTTGTTTTTAAGAAATATTTTCTTACCTTTTCACTAGCTGCAACTGTGTCTTCAAGATCTGAAACTCTATCTTCACTTTCCTTCATATGGTGCTGCCAGTTTGTGATTGAGATTTTATTGTCCTGTATATCTCTTTGAAACTGTAGCATGAGATTTATTTCTTTCCTATACTGCTCATTCAAGAATTCCAACATTTTTACATTCTCCTCTTATTTTTTATCAATATCTTTTTCAGAAACACTTAATTCTTTCTTTTTTGCCTTGCGGATTACTTCTAACCTGATTTCCTCCCTATCTTTCTGCAGTTGTTCCTTTACTTCAGATGTTATTAAATCAGATATTTCCTTTTCTACTTCAGAGATTATTTCTGATATGATTTCTTCTATACATTTCTGAATTTGTTTCTTTACTTAAGACACTGTTTATTCAGAGGTTTCAGCCTTGAAATTCCCATTTTCTTCTATGCTAGTGTCTCCTGCATTTGGCCTGGGTGGGCTCAGGTCCAGAGTTTGCATCTTGCTCCTTTTCTTTTTCAGTTTGACTCTAGGACTGTCCTCCTAGCTTTGGTGTAGAAATTTGATGAAGTTATGCCATTTGCACCCACTGAAATTGATTTCTGGATCTACTAAGTTTGATCTCATACAGATGTGCCTGGGTGGGACTGGCTGCTCTGCTCAGCTTGTTCCTTTTGCATCTCAAGCAAGTGATTCCTCTGATCTCCTCTGGGATTATGTTCAGCTCCTACATTAGCTAGCAGGTTTTGAACTCCAGCCTCTCAGCAAAAAATTTTGCTAAAGAATTCCACTGAAAATGGAGGTGCTGGGTGCTACGTGGGGAAAAAGTTCCAGTGGTACAGAGGTCCAGGCCAAGCATTCCTACCTATGTGCCTGCAAGTCCAGGGTCTAGTTGGGAAATGAGGTCCAGTGGTTTGAGGGGCACAGGCCTGCTTGTCCAGGCTTCTGGGTGTATTTTTAATTAGGTTGGTGTCATTTAGAGTTCTGTATGCTTCATTTACTGAATGTCACATTATTTTTCCATGTTTGGAAAGTTTTCAGTTATTCCTTCTGCCTATATTCTTTTCATATCATTTGTATTGACTCCTTCTTTCTCTTTGATGCCTACTAGTCTCAAATCGTTCATCTTTGCATTTCCCTGCAGAGGTTGTTATTTTTTCCTACATCCTAGTTGTTTCCAAGAGATTCTTTCTTACCATTTCACTAGCTGCGATGGTGTGTGCAAGGTCTGTAACTCTCTCTTCACTTTCTTCCACAATGTTTTTCTAGCTTGTCAATGAGATCTTATTTTCCTGTGTATGTCTTTGAAACTACTTCATGCAATCTATTTCTTCCTGATATCACTCACTCAAGGATTACATGATTTTTCTATTCTCTGCTTTTTTTTTCATTGTTTTCATTTTTATGGCCGGCTCAGCCCACCGTGAGGGCAGGGGTGGCACAGCATGTGGTGCCGGGGATAGAACCGCGGTCCCTGCAGCCGCCCAAGCTTTCCCAAGCAGGGGCTTTAGACCACTGAGCCAACCGGCTGGGCCCCATATTCTCTGCTTTTTATCAGTGTGTTCTTTAAAAGCAGTTAGTAATTCTTTCATCATATATTTGTTTCTCTTTTTTATTTCAGAGGTTATTTCTGACCTGATTTCCTCTTTATATTTATGCAGCTGTTTCTTTACTTCAGACACTACTAATTCAGAAATTTCTTATTTTTTCTTCTTACAATATTTCTGAATTGATTTCCTCTAAACCTTTTTGCATTTGTTTCTTTCCTTTAGACGCCATTAATTCAAAGACTTCAGTTGTGTGATTCCCACTTTCTGCTACGGTACTGTCTTCCTCATTTTCTCTCTTTAGGCTAGGAACCTGAGATTGCATTGTGCTCCTTCTCTGTGTCTTTTTGTATAGTACTGTCCCATGACATTTGGTGTAGAACTTTGATGCAGTTATACCTTTGACACCTACGAAAATTCTTACCCAAGACCGATTACATGGTTAAGACAATTATAGTTTTGTATTTACAGGACTACAGTGAGGAACACTGATAATGGGTAGTGATATTTAGCAGGTGACAAACTTTTGTACTAATTGGTTTGTATTTTATACAATAAGAGCAAACATTATGTCTGTGCAGCCAGCAGATATCAAATTGACTATTTGCATTTAATTGAATTCCCCTAGGTTCTGTCTGTTCACCTCCCCTTGATGTACCTGGAGCATTCCAGGCAGACTAGTTCATCTGGTTACTTGTTATTCTGTCTGGACATCAAGAGTAAAACAAGACACTCTCACAAATCTGAGTCTAGCAAAGTGTTTCGGCTTATCAGTTCCAAATTTACCATGCTTGAACTTGTCCAGATGTGCCTAGATTGATTCTGGCTGCTCTGCTCAGCTTTTTCCTCCTGCAGCCCATCGGCCTGAACCCCATTTATAAGTTGGTTCTGGGCTAGGTATAGACACAATCTGGCAGGCGTAGAGAAAATGTCTCACTCACTTAGCACTTGGCCTGGTCTGGGTCTGTACTGGATTCACTGGTCACATAACAAAGTTCCCAGTGAAAAACCACTGTCTTGGACTTGGTCTGAATTGAGAAATGTTCTGTGAATTGTCTACTCTTTCCTTTTTCACATTTACAGGGAAAATTCAAAGTTTTAAAATCATAATAAAATTCACAGAAATAACTAAATTATGTGCTTAGTGAAGTAAGTTTTCAGCTCAAGATTAAGAAAACCAAAGGAAAAGAAAAGGGAAAGAAACAAACAAATCAACAAAGAGGCCTGGGAAAATAGCTCCATGGGACAAGTGTCTGTATGTCAAAGTTTAAGGTCATGAACTCAAACCCCAGTCCAGCAAAGAGAGAGAGAGACAGAGAGAGAGAGAGAAAGAGAGAGAGAGAGAAAGAAAGAAAGAAAAACACAGATGAAGATAGGAAGGAGAGAGGAAAAAAGAAACAATAAAACAAGGGAAAAATTGGAAGTAAATGTAAGTTGTGAATTTTCATTCACATAGGAAAGTAAACGGATATGTTCATGTAAATCAGAAAATTTGCTAGACTCCAAACTACATAGAATTGTATCATCTTCTATCCATTTTGAAGTATAATGATTTTGTTAATTTATGATTCAATAGCAATAATTAAAATCACATTGGAAGTGAATATCTTACATCAAGACATGATTTTAAGTAGGTTGTTGAGAAATGAGGTAAGCAATTTAACATTTCTACAGAAATTTTAAAGGATAGCTGAAAATAGTAATTGTATGTGTATAAATATACACTTTTCAAAATCTATGAGGATTGCTGTGAATTCAAGACCAAACTTGGCTACTCAACAGGTACCAGGCACCATATTTTTGATTAGATCAATAATCCTATGAACATGGCAAGAAAAATAATGCTATTATTTAATTGGTGACAAAATTCAGGTCTACAAGTAAATCACTCAAAGCTCAAAAGTTAGTGCATGTTTTATTCTCTTTTTATTAACACTACGTTGTTGAAGCACATAGGCTTAAGGCAAAATATATCTTCGTTGCTTTTCAATGTGTTTTATTCTAATAAGTTCTTTCATATTGGAAATCTTGTGAAATAAAATATTTGGAGAAGCTTTCCTATTTATAAGCCTATACAAAAACAAAAATATACAAGTATTTGTAAACCACAAGTATGTAAGAGGACCTCAAAAGATGAAAAGAAATTTGGAAAAATAAGCTTTTAGATATGGAAGACAATTTATGTGACCCTTATAAGACAGAAAATAAAAAAGGTACATAAGTGTAATAGGACAAAATAATACTACAAACCAAGGAAAAGGTGTCAATGAGTACCTGTGGTGAAATGCAAAATTACACATGTTCTGTTTCTGTCCCAAAGAGAGACAAATATAATAGGAAACATTGGGTTTGTATTGATTCTGTTCATATACAAATATTTTCTGGTATTATCCTGATGTATAATTAGTGGTGAAAATGTGAGAGACATATATGTGTCAGGATGTTGCTTTGTGGAACACAAGCATGATAATATTTTTAATGGTCCCTTATGTTTTCAGTGGATATGCCTTTGCATCATTTGCCTATCATTACAAAGCCCTAGAGCAAACCTCCACTTGAAAGTTATTGAATGGGGATAAATTTCAAGAAAGATGTATGTTGTTTTATGAACAACCACTGTATTTATATGCTTAATAATTATATATAAAGAAGGAAAATTAACTGCACAAACAAGTTTTGGAAGCTCTTACAAGGGCCAGTTCCATGACCATTCTATGTCTTCCAATTTGCTAATCAATAAGGAAAACCACACTAGCCTTCACAGTTCTCAAGAACAGAGTACAGAGGCATCTAAAGCTTAGCGAACTCTCCCACACTCTTTAGCAATACAGAAACTTCCTAACAGTTCCCATAGAAACAGCTCTGAATGTAGCACTCCACACTTACAAATACCAAGTAAGGCAAGTGAGAAACCTATATCATATCTACAATAGGAATAGACTGCAATTTGGCTGTACTAACGTAAGAATCTACATTAACAAGGTCTCTTTGGCTTATTATTTACATTTTATCTTTGAGTTAAACCTATACATTTTTTAAAACTGATTTTACTCATCTTAGTTCAGTAAAAGTAAATTATAATAAGTAGTCTTTAATATTGTATTTTCGTACATTTTTGGCATTTTAATTATTTTCATAGTCAAATCTGGATGTTCCATGTGTAATTATCTAATTGCCACTGGCACTCCAAATCTATTAATCCACTATAATTTAGTTTTATGTTTCACAAATGTAAGATGAAGAGAGAAAATTTTGTTTAATTATTTAAAAGACATCTTCAAGCTACATAAGAAAAGGGGACTGATTTCTCCACAAATGTTTTTAGGGACCTATGAGTAATGTTTAAGCATTATATATTATACTTCTGTATTACAAGATACTTACTAATGACAATAAGAATAGTGTAGGGGAAAGTGAGTGTCCTGTGAAACCACATAAATGAAAGTATTTTAAACAAAAAAGTATTTAAATAATATTTGGAATAAAACTGGAAAGATGTCGACTTCTCTGCGACAGTCACCATCTTTTTTGCATGGTTATGAAATTACTGGTTGCTTTTCAGGATGAGAGAAAGAAAAATATAGATTAAATGATAAAACTGTATAGTGAATCATTATGTAGTAAAGAAGAGATGCCTTGACAAATTTATATGCTATTTTCATTATTTCAAGTCATGATCTTCATTTATCATAGAATTCAATAAGACTTAGCCATGTGTGGTGGTGCACGCCTATAATCCCAGCACTCGGGAGGCTGAGGTAGGAGGATCAGTGCGAGTCTGAGACCAGCTTGTGCTACAAAAGTGAGCTCAAGGCAGCCTGAACTGCATAGCGAGACCCTGTCTCAAAAAGACAAAAAAAAAAAAAAAAAAGACTTTATGGGAATGTTGAGATTTAAAAGAAAAAATTAGAAAAATAAAATTTATGGAATTAATTATTTGCCTATTACAGTTTGCAAACTCCATACCACACTTAGAGCTCACACATCTAAATATAATGAAATGCTGGTCATATACACTTGAAATTTACATAAATGGATAAACGTTCTAATTGTGGAATTTGCATCATTGCATGATAAAGATTTGTTCATTAATACTCATATATTCTACTTCAAATATCTCATTTTTCTTTATTTGATTTTATAGAATGTAAACTGAATATAGTACTAGCTTTTCTATCTCATTTTCTTTACTTTTCTTATTTACTGCAAAGTTTTATTATCTAAAATTGAGTGTTTCCCCCTTATTTTTGTTTTCTTCTTCATAACTCTTTCTTTAACAGCCACTTCCACTGTCACCACAATTGATTTCCATCAGTTTGACTTTGATTCTGCAGAAGAAATGAGGAAAGATTTTCAAAACCTGATTTAGTGTCATGTAGATAGTGTAAAACAGCTGTGTACATATTACAAATTTGAAAGAGCTCCACATTTTAGATAAGAGCTATGAAAGTGATTATATATTCATAGTTAACTTACAACTATGAAGCAGTTCCTTTAATTAATTAATACTGTGTTAAATCATAATATTAAGATATTATCACATTCAAAATGCATTTAATTATACTCAGACTTAACATTTGCTAATTTCCCCTTTCTAAAATTCTTGCTATGCAAATACACTCATTTAAAATTAGAATTTCCAGAAATTAAATGTAACAGTTAAATAACAAAAGATAAAGAATTTTTTCTTTTGTTTTATTCTGACCTAATACTTCCTAACTACAATATTAAATGAATTCAGCAAAGGGGTGCCATGGTGGAGTGACTTCCTGCTCCACATGGCCCACAGACCAACCTCCTCATCCTCTACTCTACTGACCGGGCACCCCATGCCTCAGCAGAGCAACTTCCTGCTCCAAGCAGCCCTCAGACCAACCTACTTATCTTCTGCTCCCTCCATCTAGGCACCCCCTACACTGCGCCAGAGTGACTTCTTGTTCCACGTGGCCCACAGACTGACTGCTTCATCCTCTGCTCAACTCTCCTGGTAACCCTGAAACACACTGGAGAGACTTCCTGTTCCACGTGAACCAACAAAAGGACCATTTCTTCCTCTGACCCCATACATCCTAAGTACTTCAAAGGGAGATTGTCAGATAGAACCTAACCAAACTAAATTAAATGCAAACTCCCACTTAAATATGTGCTTGGCTAAAGAGATTAGGGTTGCTCTCATTGTGTAAAATACAAACTTGTTAAATAAAAATACTTATCAACTACTAAATACCAGTACTCACTATTAGTGCTCTTGACTGTAATTCTGTAAATGCAAAATGAAACTGCCTCAACCATATAATCCTTTTTGGGTATCAATTATACACCATATAATCCCTTTTGGATAACAACTACACTAAAGGTATAATTACACAAAGCTCTAAAACAATGGTCAGAGGAGAGTGCTATGAACAACAATAAAGAGAAAGAGTCAAATTGAATCTCAGGCCCGGAGCCCACCCAGAATAAGGACAGGAAACACTAACATAGAAGAAAATCCGGATCACACTGCTGTAATCTCTGAATTAATAGTGTCTAAAGTAAAGAAACAATAGCAGAAATATATAGACGAAATCAGATTAAACATAACATCTGAAGTAAAATAAGAAAACTCTGAATTAATAGCATCTGAAGTAAAGAAACAACTGCAGAATGGTAGAGAGGAAATCAAATTCGAAATAATCTGTGAAGTGAAAAAAAATCTCTGAATTAATAGTGTCTGAAGTAAAGAGACAACTGCAGAACAGTAGAGAGGAAATCACATTGGATAAAAAGTTTGCAAGCAAAAACAGGAAGAATAACCATCATGGAAGAATTAATAACTGCTTGTCAAGACGATATTGATAAAAATTAGAGGAGATTAGAAAAATTATGGAATCCTTGAATCAGCAATACAGGAAACAAACAGATCACATCATGAAGACTCAAACAGATAACAGGAACTTAAAACCTCAATGACAAACTCACAAAACCACCTGAATGAAAGTGAAGATAGACATTCAGATCATGAAGACACCATTGCAACTAGAGAAAAGGTAAGAAAGATTATCTTAAAAACAACTAGAATGCAGGACAAAATAATTCAACATCTACAAGACAATGCAAAGTTGAACAATGTGAGATTAATAGGCATTGAGAAAGGAGAAGTTAACAGAAATGATATAAATAGAATATGGGCAGAAATAATCGCAGAAAACTACCCAAATATGGTGAAACAACTGGACATTCTGTGACTGAAGCATATAGAACTCCAAATAACATCAACACAATTAAAAATACACCAAGAAATGTAACAGTCAAGATTCCAGAAATCCAGTGCTAATACATTAAAAACCACTAGAGAAAAGAATCACATCACATTTAAGGTAAAACCCATCAGAATAATGGCAGATTTCTCTTCACAAGCCATGAAGTCAAGAAGAGCATGGAGCAGAGTTCAACTCCTTCATGAAAACAAATTCCAGATCAAGCTGCTAAAGCCTGTAAAAGTCTTTTTCAACTTGATGAAGAAGTAAAATCCTTCCATGACGAAGAACAAATAAGGAATTTCATGATGACAAAGCCAACCCTACACAGACTACTGAAAGATATTATAGTCACCAAAATGGCCAGAAGTCCAAAAATGAGAATCAAAAGAACCTACCTAACAGGGCAAACAAACACAGGGGATAAAGGAGTAACCAACTGCAAGCAAATATCATGTCAAGCATAAATCAATACATTTCAATTATAACCATCAATTGTAAATGGTCTTAATTCAGCAATTAAAAGAAATTGACTGGCACAGTGGATTAGGAATGAAAACATAATATTCTGTGTACGAGAAACACATTTAACTCATAAAGAAATTCAAAGGCTGAAGGTCAAATGAAGGCAAACAATACTGCATGCCCCATATCTTCAGAAAAATGCAGGGGTAGCAATTCTAGTCTCAGACAGTCTCAACTTCAAGCCAGGAATGATCAAATAAGATAAAAAGGGCAACTACATCCTGGTTAGGGAAAAATTCAAGAGGAAGAGATCATACTCCCAAATATGTATCCACCCAATATGGGAGCACTCAGCTATATAAGATTAGTTGTAATGCACATGAAAACTCTAATATCCACTATAACAATCTTAATAGGAGACCATAACACCACTTTATCCCAAAAAGACAGGTCAAGCAGACAAAAAGTTAGCAAAGAGTTAGAAGATATGAACCAGTACTTGAAACAAATGTACTCAGTGTACATATACAGAGTGCTCCAGCCTGCCACTTCTGAATACACATTTTTTTCAGCTGCTCTCCAGACATTTTCTAAAGTAGACTACATATTGGTCCACAGATTATGCTCAAGTATATGCAACAAACAGAAATTATCCCATGCATATTTCTGACCACAGTGCAATTAAACTGGAAACAAATGACAAAAGAAACCACAAAAAACTCTTAAACACGTGGAAATTAAACAGCACCTTCCTCAGCAACCAATACATTTCAGATGAAATGAAGCAATATCTACAAATTAATGAAAATACAAACAGAATTTATTGCAATTTATAGGATGCAGTGAAAGCAGCTCTTAAATGCAAATTTATAGCTCTAAACTTACACATTCAGAAAACTGAATAGGAACAGATAAATACTCTAATGCAGCACCTTGATCTAGAAAAGGAAGAGCAAGCCAAGTGTAAAGCCAAAAGATGGGAGAATGTTATAAAAATTAGAGCAGAAATTAATTCAATTGAGAGGAAGAAAAAAACACAGACAACTAACGAATGAAAAAGCTGGCACTATGAAAACTTAAATAAAATTGGAAAGAACCTAGATATTCTTATTAAAAAGAGGAAAGTAAACACTCAAATTCAAACAATAAGGAATGAAAAGGGCAAATTACGACAGACTCAGTGGAGATTCAGAAGATCACTCATAGCTACCTTGAGAATCTTTACTCTCACTGAATCAAACACACAGATAAAATAGACAGATCCCTGGAAAGGTACACTTTATCAAAACTTAATCAAGAAGATACAAGAATGCTCAAAACCCAATAAGTGTGAACAAATACAAAATATAATACAAAAACCTACCGACAAAGAAAAGTCCAGGTCCTAATGGATTCACTGATGAACTCTTCAATAACTTTACAGAAGATATAATCCCAATATTCCTAAAAATCTTCAGTGAAATTGAAAAGGAACCATTCTCCCAAAATAATTCCTGGAAGCAAGTATCATATTGATACCCAAACCAGAGAAGAATGCCACTACAAAGGAGAACTACAAGCAAATATCTCTCATGAACATAGATGCAAAATTCCTCAATATAATCCTCACAAACAGAATACAGCAAATCATTCGGAAGAGTATACATCATGACCAAGTAGAATTCATTGCAGAAATGCAAATTCGGTTCAACATATGCAAATCTATAAATGTAGTACAATATCAAGAAAGCCAAACCAAAATCCACATGATCATTTCAACGTATGCAGAAAAGGCTTTTGACAAAGTGCAACACTTATACTTAATCAAAGTCCTACAGCATATTGGAATAGATGTCCTCTTCCTCAATCTGATAAAAGCCATCTATGACACTCCAACAGCTAACACAGCTGTAAATAGGGAAAAACTTAAATCATTTACTCTCCCATCTGGTGCAAGATAAGTATTCCTCTATCACCATTCCTATCCAATATAGTTCTGCAAACATTAGTTAGAACCATTAGACAAGAGAATGAAATAAAAGGGATCAGAATAGGTAAAGACGTAAACTATCATTATTTGCAGGTGACATGGCAGTCTTTTGCAGGACCGAAAAAACTCCACCAAGTAGCTACTCGAATTAATAAGCAAATTCAGTAGCATAGTGGGATACAAAGTCCATACCAAAAGTCAGTAGCATTCCTCTACACACGTAACAAACACAGTGAGAAAGAAATTAGAAAATATTGTACCATTTACAATAGCACAGCAGAAAATAAGATACCTAGGAATTAACCTAACTAAAGAAGTAAAAATCTATTCAGTGAAAACTATAGTACTTTGAAAAATGGAATTATAGATGATTTCAGAAAATCGAAAAAAATCCCTTGCTCCTGGATAGGAAGAACCAACACTGTGAAGATTGCCATGCTCCCATAATTTTTGTACAGATTTAAAGTAATCCCATCCAAAATAAAACCCACATACCTCACAGACCTAGAGAAATTATATCTAAAATTTATTTTGAACCAGAAAATACCTAGAATAACAGAGGAAGTCCTGGCCATCAAAGACAAGGCAGGAGGCACTACAATTCCTGACCTAAAACTGTACTACAAAGCCACTGCCATAAAACCAGCATGGTATTGGCAGTAAAAATAGATGTGCTCATCGATGGAATTGGTTAGAAGATGCAGACGCAACAAAAAACACACTGAGTCACCTTATATTCGACAAAGATGCCAAACGTATACTGGAAGAAAGACAGACTCTTTCACAAATGATACTAGAAAAGCTGGACCTGTACATGCCAGAAACTAAATGTTGACACAGATCTATAACCATGCATAGAGCTAAAGTAAAAATGAATTAAAGATGTAAATATTAAGTGAAACACTAAATCTCCTGAAGCAAAAATAAGAGGAAATCTTGAAGATTTTGGGGTAGGCAAGTGCTTTATGGACAAAAGTCAAACTGCAAGTGTAGTACTTGAAGAAATTAACAACTAGGACCTCCTCTTAATGATAAACTTTTGCACATCAAAAGAAATTATCAATAAAGTGAAAAGAGAAGCCACAAATTTGGAAAATATCTTAACAACATGTACTTAGATCAAAGTGTTCTAGTTAGAATTTATAAATAACTAATAAACATTAGGGCCCCAATATTTAAAGAGCAAATTCAGAAATGGGCATCTGAAATGAAAACACAATTCTCAGAGGAAAACATATTTGAAGCATATAAGTACTTGAAGAAATACTCCACATCACCAGCAGTCCGTGAAATGCAAATTAAAGCAAAACTGTGAAACCATCTCACTCCAGAAATAATGGCTACCATAAAAAAATCAACCAACAACAAATGTTGGAGAAGCTGTGGGCAGAAAGGTACACTTCTCCACTTCTGCTTTGAATGCACAGTGGTGCAAACTTTATGGAAATCAGTGTGGATCTCCTTTAAAAAAAAAAAACTAGGACTGGAAATCCCTTTCAATTCACCTATTTCCTTATTGGGAATTTTAAAAGAAGAACTGAAAACGTTATATCATAGTGATATACATGCACCTTTGTTTCTAGCAGGACAATTTGTGATAGCCAAATATTGGAAACAACCCCATTCCCTGAAGAATGGTTGAAAAAGGTGTGGTGTTTTTATACACTGAAATATTTTTCAGCTATAAAGAATGAGACACTCAAAGTCTTAATATAGAAGTGGATGTACCTTGAACAAATACTCATAAATGAAATAAACCACTTACCTGTGCAAATATCACATAGTCTCCCTAATATAAGAGCTCAGAAGAAGAAATAAAAATTGATAGGTGTAATAGAGTTAATGGAAATCAAGAATTTAAGGATTAAGTAATGAACAGAGAACTAGAAGAAAACTTAGGAAACATGGTAGGAAGAAACGGCACTTATACACAAAAGATGTTTAAGACAGTGGTTCTAAAATCTCCAAAAGTTTTCTTGAAACTAGTAGACAATTGATATAATTTATACCCTGACTAACTATATATATATTAATATCTATGAAGTAAGCAAATATACTAAGGGTAGCAATGTCTAAAACTAAAGCCGTGTTTGGGATGTCTATCATTCTCATTTGCTAATTATGCACTGCTTCTAATGTCCTACTGATTATTGCCGCACTGTCTCTCAAGTAAATTTTTACTTAAAAATAAAAAGAAATAAAGATAGAAAGGAAGGAAAGAAAGAAAGATTCAAGAAAAATAAAGAAATGTAACAGAATATGAAACAAGGAAAAAAGGCCATAGAAGTGTAATGCTACAATTTTGCAAATGGTTAAGTTCAAAAATATTTGTGAAACAATGTTTCTTTTTTTTTTCTTTTCTAACATCCTATAGGAGTTATAAAAGTTTGTCTTTTTTTCCGGGCATGGTGGCTCACCCCTGTAATCCCAGCACTCGGGAGGCGGAGGCAGGAGGATTGGTGCGAGTTCGAGACCAGCCTAGGCTACAAAAGTGAGCTCAAGGCCAGTCTCAACTGCATAGCGAGACCCTGTCTCAAAAAAGACCAAAAAAAAGTTTGTCTTTTTTTTTTTTGAGACACTGTCTCGCTGTGCAGTTCAGGCTGGCCTTCAGCTCACTTTAGTAGCCCAGACTGGTCTCGAACTCTCACCAATCCTCCTGTCTCAGCCTCCCAAGTGCTGCGATTAGAGGCATGCACCACCACGCCTGGCTCAGGAGTTTTATAGTTTTGAATATCAGAAACTGATGGGAAATACCTGTTCTGTGTTACGTCTGAGATGTTTGATATTCAGAAAGATAGTGATATCCTCACATACCTAAGTCATAGTGATCAATATCATTAAAGCAGTGATACAGGTATAGTCAATAGTTTTGCTCCAGCACTACAAGGTCAGTGAGAATGCAGGACATAAAAGAACCTGAACTGTAACAGCATATAACTCAGTGGAGTCCCAAATTTCATGTTCAAGGAGATTATGGGGCTCCAGAGGAAAGTGATTGATGTTGTACAATATGCGTAAGGAGAGTCACCTAGAGAGAAAACATTCTCTCAGGCTTCCATATATAGCAAAATAGTCAAGCACTGGCTGTGATTCATCCAAATGAATGACACTGGCAACAGTTTTGCAAACATCATTACATGGTTATAGGGTAAACCCTGAGGGCACCTGACTGACCTTATCAGATACAAATGTTACATATTTTTTGCAACATAGGTATTATTTTATCTTGGTCTTAACCAACCAGCAGACAATTCTAATCATGAGGTGTAAAAAAGAAAGCCATATTAATATGCTAAGTTGTAAATGGCTCCAGTTAACAGCCCCTGATAATGCCACATGAGCTGATAATCCACTACTGTTATGGACTATTGCACTAAATATACATCTGTTTTCTCTTTGTGCATTGTAAAGAAAGATCTGTACTAATGTTGTTTAGACAAGAAATGAGGTCTGCATCTTTTAATTTGGAAAACTATGATGACAATATTATGCAATGTGTTAACTATTGTAAAATATAATAGCAATATTAATAAAAGTAAATAATAAAATTAAAAAGTTTGAATGAATTACACACATGATATGATTTGTATGTCTGTAGTTTTTCTTTGTTCTTTCTTTCTCTATGGTTTGATCACACTGAATCTTTTTAAGGCATTTTTTGAAATAAGTAATAAGTTTAAGTTAGTAATAAGTTGTTATGGTTTATGTCTAGTTGTCCCCTTAAAGCCTCATGTAGACATTACGTGGGGACTGCTATAGATTGAGACTTGCCTCATGAGCCACTGGGATTATGTGTTTTAGTACTGGTGGGATTATTTTGTCTGAATAGGGCTGGGACTATGGGTATGGTCTAGTGCGGATATCCTAAGGCAGAGAGCCTGATAGGAATATAAAGAGAGACAGAGTGACAGACTAGAGCTTTTGCTCTGCTGCCCTTACTGACTGTCTACCTCTTCTACCATATTGTTGCTGTTCTGCCGCCATGAACTGGATGCTTTCTGCTCTGTCCCACTCAGCCTTGGGCCAGCCAAATATGGACTGAAACCTCCACGAACTGTGAGCTAAATAAACCTTTCCTTCCTTCATTTTGAGTGGCGGGTATTTGTCCCAGACATGATAGAAGAGTAACTAAGACATAAGTAGTAATGAGTTTCTTTCTCTTTCAGTATTACAGCAGTGATATATTATTTTTAGGATCATAGAAAAGTGTTGCTGACTTTATAGTTCAGAATAATCATCTTGTTTCCATAGAGAATAAATGCAGGAGTTTAAGAATCATGCCAAATACAGTATTGCTACCGCCCTGCAGAAATCAGCTTACTTTACATTCTCTCTTTGGATTTGAAGTAATAATTATAGGCCCCAGGATGGGTTTAACCCAATCTTGAGTTACTATGGTCAGTATAATCCTTGAAACATCAAAACCTATTCGAAGCATAGTCTCTATCCATGACTGCTGGAACTTTCAGGGTTGATCCATTTCGTAGGTTAGTTTCCTCAAAGAATTACTCTCCCTCAAGTTCTTAATATAAGCATTAACATTGCCATGGTATTTTCAAAGTTATAAGCAGATTTTCAAGATCTTATTAAATCTGATATTTGAAATCACAATGTTGATAGTTCTTAAACTGAGGCATAGGATGAAACTAAATATAATAAAAGATATACATATTATGAACTACAAATAACTTATTATTCACAATGTAAACTGAGGTAAAACAACTTACTAAGTAGTATGAAACATCTCTGTGCCCACAGCTATGAAGCTGTTGTCCACAGCTCTCTAAATCATTCCATCATTATCATCTGGCACTTGTATCTCCACACATTCCAGCAATTAAACAGGCAAGAGCCCTCAAGAACCCAGCTCAAACATTAATTTTGTCAGTGCCTGTTCATATAACTTGTTAAATACTGGTTTTCATTTCTGTCTGTATGTACTTCAACATTGAGGCTGATATTCAAAAGTTCGCTCAGTAGCAGTATTATTTCCATATCTGGATTTACTTCTTTTTTTTAAATTTTTTCCAAAAATGTATTTATTTTTGAATGACATTCTTTTATCCCACATTTGAAATAACTTATTTATATAAACAAAAGCTCTTAAAAGCCATAAAGTCCTCTACCCCAAACCAAATCACTGAAGATACAAAATGGTTTATGAGAGCTGTAAAATCTAATTGCCATTTGATCAGACACCATGGTTGAGTCAATTTCTCACTGTAACAGGTTCATTCTACAGGGATCTGTAAGCTATAGACACAGCTGTTGAGACAGATCCTTATCTGGAAACTTGCAGACAACACACAGATTTGTAGCAATGGATTTACTTCTGAAGAGAGCTATACTCAGGATGTACTACTGATCTTCAAATTTTTGAATGAACCCTCTACTGTTATAGTCACCTACTCGAACTCACTTTTTTTATCTTTTCCCTCTTTATTGCTGCATCCGCCTCTAAGAATTCTTCAATTTTGATAAATTATACAGATGCGAGCTGTCTTATGGAATTACTTCTTGACATATTTTGAGCAAACTAAGTGTCCAAGGCACTAAATGATGTTTGAAGATCACAATTTGTCAATATTCCTTATGCCAAATATCCTAATTTATATTATTTCTATTTTATATGTAATGTCAGGATTAAATATACAACCATGAGGAATTAGGTCTCAAGCCTTGTGATACTTAAGTGATTGTGCCAACTTGAGTAAGAACTGTCCAATTCGAGAAACATTACTCTGGATATGGCTGAAGAGATTTTCTAAAGATGGAAGACCCCTTTTTGGGGATATGGTTTGTTTCTGGTTGTCTCCCCAAAGTCTCACGCAGTTATGGGTTGGCTTCTGGAGTTTGTGACTTATTCTTGTTTAGATGCTGGGATTGCAGATGTGAGTGCCACACCCTGGACTTGGCGTGGGTAATTTGCACTGCTGTATGAGGACAGAAGACACCTTGCAGCCACACCTGCTGCTTCTCCCTTTGCTCCTACTCTTTTCCACCACAATGAACAGTTGCTTTCTGCCATATGTCACTTTACTTTGGAGCCATTGGAATATGAACTGGACCTTCCATCCAGTAATTATAACATAAACAATCATTTGTTTCCTTTAGTTGGGGTGATGGATATTTTCCCCAGCAGGAGGAGAGTAACTGAATCACTGGGTGCGAGAAACAACCTTACAGCCTAAGTAGAATAAAAGAGATGCAAGAAAGGAAGGCTCACTTCTGTTTCTTTCAGAAGAGCTCAGTCATCACCTTTAACTTGGAGGACTTTTTTTAGCTTCTGATATAGACTGTTCAGCTGCTTTACAGACCCTCAACATTCTATTGCAGCTTCTTTAGCCTTCAATACAGATTCTCATGGGACATTACAGTGAACTCCAGAACTTTGAGAGGATTCTTGACTCTCCAGTACACACAGACAACTCTTTTGCAGTCTTCCAAATCTGACACTGTTTGTGGTCTGTGAATGACAATATTGCAAAAAAAAAAAAAAATATATATATATATATATATATATATATATATGTATATGTATATATATATATGTATGTATATATATATATAATTTCTCTTATAATTAATGACTCAAAAAATTTGATATTTCAACTGGACCTACAGAAAAAGAATTGTAAGAATGAAATTCTTTAATGGCTTGAGTTGTTCTGGAATTTTGTTATCTAATGTGATGAGCCCTAAAGATATTAAGGTCTGCTCTGATACTTCGCGGAGTAGAAAACATCCTTGGGGTGTATTATTCAAAAGAACGTTCTATGTAGAACCATTCTCCACTACTGAAGGCAATGTAGACTGGTGCAAACGTTTTGGAAATCAGTTTGGAAACTCGTCAAAATTTATAACTGCAAGCACTATTCAATCTAGCTGTGCCCCCTCTAGAAATTTTCCCAAATGGACTGAAAATAACATAACATATTTATATAGGCAGCACAATTTGCAATAACCAAATATTGGAAGCAAAATGTGTATAACCTGAGAAATGGATGAATAATTTGCAGTGTTTTTATAATATGGAGCATTACTCAAGTATAAAGACAAAATCAAAGCTTTCATAAGTAAGTGGATGCAAACTGAAGCTATATTCATACATAAAATAAATCAGACCCACATGTGTAAATCTCATATTGTTTCTCTAGTGTAAGAACTCAAGAGAAGAATTGAAAATTGAAAGTTATAAAGGTCAGTAAGGACTCAGGATGTAAGAGAACCTGTGCTGTAATATCTTGTAACTCAGAGGTGCTCAAATCTTCTGGTCAAGGAGATTATGAGACCTCAGAGGAAAGGGATAAATGAACTATATGCGTCTAAAGAGACTCACCCAGAGAAAAAAAACATTCTCTCAGGCTTTCACAGAAAGCAAACTGGCCTAGCAATGACCGTGACTCGTCCTGAAGGCTTACAGTAACAACAGCTCTACAAAGTACTGTATATGGTCTCAAACTTAATCCTGAGGGCATTTGACCTTGGAAGATATAAAAAATGAATGTTTTGTTATACAGGTCTTGCTTTGACTTGACCTTGATCACCCAGAAAAAAAAAAGCTTAAACACAATGCATGAAACGCAGAGCTAGATTGAGGAGACGAGCTGTTGGGAGGCTTTGATCAATAGCCTCCAGTATTGTAAGCTTCACTGGTGACCCACTGCAATTGCAGAATATTTGACTGTGTATGCATCTGTTTCCTCTTAGCCAAAAGACAACAATTTTCTTTTACTTTTTTTTTTCATAGCAAAATCAATAGGAAGGTGGGTCATGCCCACACGCTGTGCTCTGTAGAACTATTGTAAGGACAATATGCAGTGTGTCAACTGTTAAAAAAAAGAAAGGGGAGAAAATCGCACCTCTGGCAGCTGAGCCTGCGTGCCAGCCGCGGGTAAGCTCCCTGCGCCCCTCTGCCCCGCATCTGCATTCCCGCGACTAACTTCCTGTTCCAGCCAGACCCAAACCGCAGCGCTGGGAGCTGAGCCTGCGCGCCCGCCGCGGATGAGCTCCCTGCGCCCCTCTGCCCCACCTCTGCGTTCACGCGACTAACTTCCTGTTCCAGCCAGACCCAAAACGCACCGCTGGGAGCCAAGACCAAACGCAGGCTGGGTCAAGATCCCTGGCCCGCCTTCCCTTTCCCTGCTCCCCCCCTTTTTTTTTTGAACCCCTGCAGCCCAAGCTACAGCACCGAACCCATCACATAGCCCATTTGGCAATCGATCTGTTCCACCAGGCTACCAGGATTATTCAATCGAAAGCACCACCTCCACCTACAAACCACATCCACCGGGATTTACAAAAGCTAGCAGCCAGAGCCCCAACACAAGAGTCAGGAACCTCTGTAGAAGAACCACCTTGGAGTCTCCAGACCAAACGCCCATAGACACAGCATAACAGCACCAAAATGCAGAGGTCGCTTCCATATAAAATGATAACAACAAGGAGCAGGAGGCAATCTCAAGACCCGTGCCCAACCAAACCAAATACAGAGGACACTATCATGGAAGAAAATGAGAACTATACAGATGAAACCTCTGAATTGGTAGCATCTGAGGCAGACACACAAGTGCAGAAACTTACAGAGAAACTGAGATCAGAGATAACATATGAAGTAAAAAAAAGAAATACATGAAGTGGAAAAACAGCTGGAGAAACGTATAGAGGACATCAGAGCAGAAATAATATCTAAAGTTGACAAAGACATG